>CAIGQV010001262.1:1089408-1120525 GCA_903798115.1 Danio jaintianensis
CTACAGAGCACTGTGCACCAGAACAGCCCGACACAGAAACAGTTTCATCCCTCAGGCAATCCATCTCATGAACACTTGAATGATAGTAATTATGGAACAAACATCACTACATGCTATACACTTTTTATACACATAAACACTTATTTAACAACATATTTTACATGCTAATTTGCACATAACAGCTGCCATATAACGTTGTATATTGTAATATACCTGTACATACACTTGTCAATTTGTATATTTGCATTCACTATTACTTTTATTTTTTAAATATATTTATTATCTGTTTTTTGTCCTGTCTCTGTAATTCTGTTGCACTGTAGAAGCTCTGTCACCAAAACAAATTCCTCGTATGTGTGAACATACCTGGCAATAAAGCTCTTTCTGATTCTGATTCTGATAATAGACAGCTCTCTAAGTGTTAAATGATTGTCACAGGGTCTGACCAAGAAATTTAAAATCAAATCCATCTGAGGGATTTATCAATCACTCACTCGTTTTCATTTACATCCTTCAAGTGGACTATATAGTGGACTAATGTAGTGAATCAGTGTATGGGGCGATCTTGGATACAGCAATTGATTAGCTTGTTCAGGTGCGTTTGGTTAGGATTGGAGCTAAAATCTGCAGGACACCAGCCCTCCAGGACCAAGTGTGGTGACCCATGCGCTATGTAGCAGGACCAAGTGTCCCCACAAGTATAGTGATACCAATCAATTTTAACCTTGTGGGAATATATTGTTGGTCCCATGAGGAAAACAGCTTGCAAATCATACACAATTAAAAATGTTCTGAGGTTTATTATTGTAGAGTCTATTGTGTAATGCCCTTTTAAACAGAAACCCAATACTTGTGTGTGTGCATTTCAGATATGATCAGGGATTGGGAATTATACGGTGTCTATCAGGAGTTAGATCCTCAAGTAAAGTTGCAGAAATTGGCAGAAGCTGAACGGATCTTGGGTTGGATGAGAAAACTGAACCTTTCACCCAAAGAACCGCTTGCTACAGACGAGTCCTCCGAGGCCCATGAATGTAAGATTGTTTCATTTCGTTTGTGTCTAACTGAATCATCTGTGTTCGCGTGTGGTCTCATTCAGTTTCTCTCTTAATATGTCTGATTGTAGTGCTCCGACGGGTGCGCAACTTTGAGAGAACTCTGATGACTACACAGGGCCGTCTGTCACCCATGCAGGAAGTTCTGGGTCGGTTTACTTCTAGACTCTTTCAAGCTCAGGATCTCCTCAGCAAGGCCGAAGAGACACTGAAACAGGCAATCAACAAATACAAGACCAACCAGCTCAAACTACAAAGGAGAGAGGTACCTGTTTTATGTCTTTTTTTTTCAGTATACTTATTAAATACAGATTTCTGCGCAATTTTTTTCCAAGAAGTTTTGACCAATGAGGTGTTAAAGTGGAATTGTCTTGAAATCGATTTCAATGTCTAACTCTTTTAGCATTTTTGGTATCAGCTGTTGTTGTCATCTCAAGTAACTTGTTGCTTTGCCTCTTCTGTTTCTTTTTCTTCAACTGTGGTGATATTTCTTTCTTTCAAAAATTCATAAAAGGATTCACAGATTTTGTCCACACGTTACATATGCAAGGAATGCAATAAAATTCAGAAAAAACACCCATATCCCTTAAAAGAACTGCGGAGTATGATAATATGAAAGATATATTAAACCACTATATACAAATGAGCCATTAGTCCATAGGGTTTTCATGAAGGTAACAGATAAAAGGATGTCAGATTTTGTCAAATTGCTCAAGTTTTACCTTTAAACTGTTCTAAATTCTCTCCAAATGCAAAGTAGAAATCATATCTTCAAGCCATAGTTTAAATCTGGAAACTTAATTTTTCCTTCAAAACAATAGTAATAACATCTTGGCTGTAGTTAAGCTATATGCAAGCAGTTTGTGTTGTGTACTTGATAACGAAGGGATTTGTTCTGTTGGAATACCTAGCCAATTCCATGCGTGTTCAATAAAAAAAGGTCAGGAGAGAGTTTTCTTCAATGTCAACAATATTAGTAGTTTATTGGATACAAATGAATAATTTGAGGACAGAGCTCTGGGTTACGTTACCCCAATGCAATACAAGAATTACATTCAGGAGGTTCGCAACTAACTTACATTTCCCTGACTCCAGCATATATACACAACTGATATTAACAGGTGGAGTTTTGGTGTAACATCACTTATCAGTCATTCTGCAGTCCTTTGGCTGTTGTACCCAAACATACTTCCTCTTTCTGCAACCCTTCTCTGCATACCAGAACTGAACAGTTAAGTGCATCTTAAATTTATTTTACAACTTCTACAAGCATCAAGCTCCTTGTGACATGTCTAGACTTCTTATTAAAAATAAATATAGTGCAGGGGCCTTGCTCCAGACTTGATTTCTGTCTATTCTGCTATTTCCCTCTTGTCAGCAGTTCCTTCTAAGAAGTACGCAACACAGTAAGAAAGGAGAAGAATGCTTGGTTAATATATGGTAAAAGATTGATTAATCTGTTGTTAGTCTAAACATTTTTTCTAATTAAAAATAAAGATACAAAGGTAATAAAAATAAATTCCTTTTTCCCCTCAGTTCAGACTAATTGTACAGTAATTGCACCCTAAAAATCCCAGAACGCACTTCAAAAATTCTGTTCCAATAGTTCTGTATCCTGGAGCAAAAAATAAAACTGGTTGGACAGAAAATGCTTCGATTTTGGATAAAGTGCTTAAAAATCTAATTGTGTTGCTTTCATAATAATTTGTTACTGAATAGGTAATAGTAATGAACTATTAATAAATAAATATTATTGCTGCATTTTATATTTAAAATGTGAGTAAATGACATTTAAGAGAGTAAATTACAGTAATTCAAGGTTGGGCTTGGGGCAACCATGCCATCAGCATTTTTTCTTAGATTACTATACTATAGTACTACAGAATAGCATCTGATATAATGTAGTATGGAGTTTGTATATGTATGTAAATGTGCCACACTTGTAAAGCGCTGGAAAAGTTTGAAACATGCATATAGAAAATTGCTTCAAAAGTTTCTCTTTTTTGGAATAATCCATTCTTTTTTGAATACTGCAAGTTACTTATTCCCTAGAATCAAGTTTTTTTCTTTAATAGGAGGCTTAATACCAGCCAGCTTAAAATGTTTTTAAGCACAGCAAATTGGTCAAACGAATGTCTGATTTCCTGAAACGGAAACTAATCTTTGTCTTTTCAAATCATTTTAATCCTTTCTTCAGGCACAGCAGCAACGTCTGAAAGACATCCATGACAGCGTCGATCAAACAGTTGTTACGGCTGAGGCAGTTCTCTCTGAGGCAAATCAGACTGTTCTTGATGTGGAAGATGTGATCATGGTAATTTTGTATAATGCTTTTACTCTAGTTGTCCTGGAACAGAGATTAAATGTAATATTGTGTAAAGTGCCTTTGCATTTATAAATTTACACTTATATTAACTTAGAAATCCTATAACATATCCTATAAGTTAGGACAAACAGATTTTTTTCTGTATTGTATAGAATTATTAAAATATTAGCAAGATAAAATGCACCTCCCTTATGAATCCAAACCAAAGTTATGGAAGGAAATCTAAAAGAACATGAAGAAACCACTAATTGCTAGTGACCCCTTTATATATATATATATATACAACAGCTCTGTCTGGTTCTTGAATCTGATTGGCTGATAGCCATGCGATATTCTGCAATATCAGAACTCGTCCACCCTCCTCACCATATTCTGTATTACTCCGCCCACATAGAGTGACAGCAGATCAATAAACTCGCTACACTTTGACAAATATTGCAGCTGTTGGACAACATAATGTACTTTTCAGGCTTCTTTAGGTAAGAATGTAGTTGTTTAGATTGCAACTATGCAGTGTATTTATAAGGATAGTGCCTATTTTAAATATTCATAATTTTTGAGATACAGCGCGTTGGCATCCATCAGCCTGTCATTGAGCAGAGCAAAGACGGTTGACGTTGTTCATCCACAAGATGGCGACAGAGACCGCATAATAAGCTCTTAGAGGAGAAAAGATTGGCGTATTTTCAAACTACAGCTGATCAAAACATTATAAAACTGGTGAGTGACATTCTAAGTCGATCTCTCTCTTTATGTTGCAGTGCTGTATTTTTACCATAGTAATTGTAGTGTATTGAGTGTGAGATGGGACTCATATCAGGAATATATGTATTTTGTGTTGGCCACTCTTTGTATAACCCTGAGTTACTTTTTGGTTGGCCATCTGTTTGTTTCTAATGAGTCTCCTGTTTTCATCACTGCAGACTAGTTCAGTAAACAAAAAGAAAGAAGAAATGCCCGCGTGTGTTTAGCGTTTTTCCTTATCGCAAGCACAACAGTAATCTGGTAGTGTTTGCTTTGCTTTGGCTTTTTCGGGGTTAATTATTGTGATCTCCCGATTGCAACAGAGAAATACTGGGAAATGTCTCTAGACTGATGGCATTTCATGCCGTTCAGCCTTATAATCTTGAAATGTTAGCAAAACCACCTGTTTTGTCATCACTTTAGACATTACGCTAGAAACACTAGCTCTAAAGTGACAATGGTGAATGAGCAATGGTTTCTGCTGTTCTGACGTCAGCTGTAGATGTGAAAGAACGGCGGAAGAAAGTAGTTCCTCTTACAAAAGGGTTTTTAGACTCTCCGTGTTTGATTTTCTTTTTTTCTATTGTTTATATACACGAGTAGCAGTGCGATTTGGCTGTATACCAGTGCCGATATACAGCCATATTGCACTGCAATGAGTGTGATGCTGCTCATATATTTATTATGATTACTGTTGGGTGACATGGTGGCTCAGTGTTTAGCATTGTCACCTCACAGTAAGAAGGTCGCTGGTTTGAGTCCCGGCTGGGCCAGTTGGCATTTCTGTGTGGAGTTTGCATGTTCTCCCCGTGTTGGCGTGGGTTTCCTCCGGGTGCACATACGCTATAGTTGAATTGAAGAAACTAAATTGGCTGTAGTGTATGTGTGTGAATGGGAGTGTATGGATGTTTCCCAGCACTGTGTAAAAAATATGCTGGATAAGTTGACGGTTCATTCCGCTGTGGCGACCCCTGATGAATTAAGGGACTAAGTTGAAGGAAAATGAAATGTAAGATTACTGTTATGGTTTTGAATCTACAGAACGTGAGAGAACAGCATGCAGAAATTGATGGAGCCCGTGTCTTACTGGAGAGAAGGACCGAGAGGATATCTCAGTCAGACAGAGAACTAGTTCTGAGGGCCGAGGATCATGCCAACGAACTGCAGAGACACGCTGAAGAACTTCAGCAGTGAGTTTCAAACCAAAAAAGGATATTTCTCCATCTGTATGTTGTTTAAAATGTTCCACAAAATGGCTGCCGCTTTAGAGCACTCACATGACAATCCTCTTTTCTTCCTATTTAGTAATCTGAAAGGAAGCGACGCGAACGGACATGTGCAGAAAGCCCTGAACGCCTTCAATGTGTATGACAATATTGTCAAAAGCATAGACGATGCTAACATCACTAGCCTGACCGCTCTCAACATCTCCAGCAGTACTCACAGTGTAAGCATTTACTTTGATTCATCTCAACTGCAGAGTCTAATGATGTCGAAATGCTGACAGTTAGAAAAACTAAGAAAATGTGTTAATGTTGCGATATAAAAACGTTATCCTCTAAAAACGTTAGGCCCTTAAAAAGTATTAAAAGGTTTTAAATGCTATTTTACAAGGTATTAAATTTTGTATCGTTTTTGATTGCACAATGTATAGTTGTATGCTAAAGTTTGCCTTAATTTAATCTGTGAATGTTGGGATGCTGTGTAGTTTATGAAATCCTGATAGACTTGACATTGCGCAGCTTTGTTTACTGCAGTAAACAAGGCAGCGCCATTATTCCTGCTGTCCTATAGGCGCCACCTGCTGGATAAGCATTTTTCTTCAGCAAATGAATAATGTTTTAGTTTATGATTAGTTTCTTACAATCTGTATTTAGTAAATAAACTGTAAGTTAAAATGTTGCCAATGTTACTAGTCGAAAGACGATGAGGTCTTTAAATGTATGGAAAGAGTCTTAAAAGGTATTTCACTCTCTGATTCCTGTATATGCCCTGAACACTGACGCAGTGTTAGCAGCTAGACAATTACACATCAAGTGACTAGCTCTCTGCACCCATTGAAGCTAAACAGAGCTGCGCCTGGTTAGTACCTGGATGAGAGTCCACATGGGAAAACTAGGTTGCTGCTGGAAGTGGTGTTAGTGTGGGTTCAAGTGCCCCAGTATAGATAGTGATGGGGACACTTTACTGTCATTGAGCACCGTCTTTTGGATTAGATGAAATTCTGACTTGGTGTGGTGATTAAAAATCCCAGGATGTCCTTCCAAAAAAAGAGCAGGGGTGTCAAGGCTAGCAAAATTTCTAAATCCCTGCACTGTAAAAAATACTGGATTCCTCAAATCTTCAAGCTAGATCAAATTAACCTTATGAGTCATTAGAACTTATACAGTATTATATTAAACGGACTTAAAACAGCTTCTAAAGTTAAGTTAGAACGTGATTACTAAAAACGTATGTGGTCATGACTGATTGATCATATGTTTTTTTACAGTGTGGTAGCCTTTTGCGGAGGCACTCTTCTGTTTTTGGTAGCCCGACATAAATTTAAGTGACCCGAATAGAAAAGACATTATTTGCTAAATGAAAACAAATACATACAGTTACTAAATGAGAAAAAAAATTATAATGGCATTCAATATTGGCTACATATATATACTTTTGAAAACAACCACATTTTATTTTTTTATTATGTTTTTTTTTCTTCATATTTTTTTTATTGTCCCTGAAAAAAACAAAACATGTGAAAACCTGGTAGTCTTACCTATATTGTTTTATTTATTAATTTTGTATTAACTTGGTACAGAAGCATCGTTTTATTTTTTTACAGCACCAGTTAGCGCAAACGCAAGTTCAAACACATACTGATAGTGATTCCTCAATGCATAAAAACTACATACAACATAATTACCCAATTTGTGAGAGAAAGCTAAACCACTGAAATTGGCTATATTTTTCCTCCCGTTAAGATCTGGCTGGGCAGGGTAGAATAATTTTTGGTAGCCCGACTAAAAAACATAATACCCCTGGGTGTGTCCAGTCCAACACTAGCCCACTGGCCACTGTCCATCATGACCCCCTAACCAGCCCTATTCATAACTGGCTTCATCAGTCTGTCTCCTCTCCACCAATAAGCTGGTGTGTGGAGTGTAGTCTGGGGTAAAATGGCTGCCGTTGGTCATCCAGGTGGAAGATATAAACACTGAGTGGTAATTCAGCTATGGAGATTTAGCTGTGCGTAGTATTTACATTATTTATCTACGTTATGATTACCTTAATTTATGTGTGTGGTACTGCAGGGTACTTAATAATAATAATAATAATAATAATTCCTTACATTTATATAGTGCTTTTCTGGACGCTCAAAGGGCTTTACACATTTTTGGGGGGAATCTCCTCATCCACCACCAGTGTGCAACATCTACCTGGATGACGCAACGGCAGCCATATTGCGCCAGATAGCACACAACACACCAGCTGATTGGTGGAGAGGAGACAGAGTGATGAAGGTGATGATATGAGTGATATGGGGATGGTTAGGAGGCCATGATGGACAGAGGCAAATAGGCCAGGAAACCCCTACTTTTAATGATTTTTAACGACCACAGGGAGTTGGGACCTGGGTCTCACTAAGCAGTATAGAGTCCGCTTCCCTATACTGGGGCATTAGGACCCACACAGACCGTAGGTTGAGCGCCCCTGCTGGTCTCACTAACACCACTTCCGGCTGCAACCTAGCTTTCCCATGTGGTCTCCCATCCAGGTACTGACCAGGCTCAGCCCTGCTTAGATTCAGTGTGAGAGTTGTGAGAGTTGCAGAGAGCTAGCTGCCGGCGAATATTTAAAGAATATAGTGACATGATCACACATCTGAGGTCACTTCAATTAAGATAAAAATGATAATCGGTTTCTTTCAAAAAATGTCTTGATTGAATGAATTGATTTCAAAGAGTTGAACTATACTGTATCTCTGTGTAGATTGTGCGGTTAATGTGGTCACTTCCTATGTTTCTCTCAGGCTGTAGATAAACTAAGCTCTCAGCTGAACCTCATGCGTTCTCAGAGTGCGAAAGTGTTGAAAGAAGCATCGTCCCTACACTTTCAGCAGCAAGGTAAAGCAGAGAGAGCACTTTTTTCATGCTTTTCTACTGTTTGTTTTTCAACATTTCTATATTGAATGCATTAACATTATTTGTAATGTAACAATTTACAGATGGCGATCATCAAAAGCAATTTGTATTGAGAGCAAACAATATTACCTGTAAACAGTTTTAACAATAATTACATTCATGTATTCGTGAGACCATTGACAATCCAGCTAAGCTTTAACCTGCTGGACATACTATAACCCTTCTTTCCCACCCAAAGCCACTGTAACACATGCCCGTATCAGTATCACATAATGTACTTTTAGGTTATAGAACTCATAATATCACTGAGCTTGGTTTCTCCTAATTTTTTTTCTCAGATAGTTTAGATCTTTGTCACGGTCAACTTTGGATTGTTTAGGTTAGTTATAAAAGACACTTAACATACCATAATAACATCAGTTTAACAGATATGAATTCGAATGTGAACTTGTTTCTAAATTAATTCCATTTATTTAATAAGCTTGGGCTGCATTTCATGATAACGTTGTCTCCTGGTAGGCTATGAAGACTCTAAAGGTGCATCTTAACTAAAGGTTTACCATTTCTTGGTGTGTTCCCTGAATTGTAACCTAAAGAGGTTGCTTCGGGCCCGATCCCACCGAACGCGGTTTTGCGTTCTGAAAATGCAAGGCACATCGCAGTGCACTGTGCTTTTTGTGTTGCTAGGCAACGACTGAATTAGCTGAGTATTGTGCGCAAGCGCCGCTGTTGATATTGCTATAATTGTAATAGTTAAAATTGTGATATTGACGATTTGTGAAGTCATACAGCTCTGGATAATTTGAAACAGTGACCACTATTCTCTCCTCCATCTTTAAAAGTCTCCGTAGTCATCTTGACAACACAAACAATGCTGTCACCTCAACGGAAACCACTGAAATAGGCTATATTTTTCATCCCATTAAGATGGGTGGGCAGAGTGGATATATTTTTGGTAGCCCGACAGAAAAACATAATAGCCCCGGGACATTAGGCTAGCAGTTTTGCAAGCCCTGGGTATGTCCACGGCATCCTGGCCAAAACTTGACAGCTTGCCACTGTCCATCATGGTCCCCTAACCATCCCTATTTATTCATCAGTCTGTCTCCTCACCACCAATAAGCTGGTGTGTGGTGTCCAGTCTGGTGTAAAATGGCTGCTGTTGTGTCATTCAGACGGAAGATATAAACACTGAGTGGTAATTCAGCTATGGAGATTTAGCTGCGCATGGTATTTACATTATTTACATTAAATTATTTGCCGAGGTGTTCACAGGCAAGGCGAGAGACATATCCTCTGCTTTCATTTGATTGGAGAATGGAAAAAGATGCGACTGATGTATCGAGATTTTACAACTTTTATAGAGTTGACTTTTTTCAAATGCAGGTAAAAACATGCAGATTTCCCAAGTGTCCCGGAAGTTCCGAGAGTCTCCCGCATATGCATAGTGCGCCCCAAATCATCTATGTCCCTCCCGGAAATGACTTTTCCCAACTTGGGATGTCTGAACATGAAAGCGCAGCAGTTGGTAACAATGCATAAGCAGTGCGCAAAATGCTTGCGGCCATTAGAAAAGCATGCAAAGAAGGCGTCCCTCATCGAAAAAAGTGCATTTTGTGTGATCAAGGCCTTTAGCTATACCTTCTTGAGTGCAACATGGTGGTGCTGAATTGTTTGATATGGATAGTAGAACTGTGAGAACTTAATCCCGATCCAGTCCACTTTTGCGGAAATTTGAATTGTGAACATAACGTTAGCTTGCCTGCGAAATGCTATTAACATGCAGGTTATTGAATTTGCTTTTAAATGAGGGCTATGCTTCAATTTTACTTTTGATTTCTTCGACAGGTTCTCTACGTATGGGGAGAATATTTGACAAGATATAATATTTATCAACGAGTTCAGCGCATGTTAAGAAAACAATACTCAACCATGATCTCGCTCCTTACTCTCGAGTCTCAACCCATCATCAGTGAAATCTGACTCCATCCTGGCTGCTTTTAAATTCTTGATTTCTTAAATGCTTCATAGTTGGTTAAGAGATGTGAGTTGTAAGAACCTGAAGTTCAGGGCTGAGGGTCTTGATTATGTTTGACTCAACAAATTGAGACTGGCAATATCTAAAAGCTGTTGTTATTATTATTATTTATTATAATATGTGCATATAAATGGGTCCTTGAAGGTGCCATCTTTTGATTTAGAACTGTACTGCTGCCTCCAAACTTCCAATCAAAACCATTTCTTTTATATAGACCCAGAAGCCTAACAATTATGATTGTAATGCCAAGTTTAATCAACTCATCAAAATTAGCCCAATAAAAAGTGGATGTATTACAACTTAAAAAGTTATATTAATAGACTTATAGGCAGTTATATAGGTATAGCTTATATATTGCAATTATAAGGTATAGCTAAGAGAGGACCAGATCAACCTTACGAAATTTTGACTTACAGAAGGTATACTTAACTAAGAACATTTTGGGAAATGCATATTAACTATATGGTTCAGCTTAAAGAGCCCCTATTATGCATTAAAAAGGGTCATATTGTGGTTTTGGGGGTCTCCAACAACAGGCTGATATGCATGCAAGGTCAAAAAACACTTTCATTGTCTTATAATATGCATTTATTTTGACCTAATTATCCCAGCGACTCCCATATGATTCGTTCAGCGATTCATTTGTTCCCAAACCCATCCTTAGCGCGATGCTAATCTGTTTATTAGCATTAAACAGACTGTCATTAATGCTAATGACAGTCTGTTGCGATTAGTCCAGCGTTCAGCACGAGAGAAATGCCCACCACGGCCTCAACAATATTGAAGTAGTCAGAGTGCAGAGTGTATGTGTGAGCATACCTGCCAACCCTCCCGGATTTTCAGGGACAAATGTTGGCAGGTATGTGTGTGAGCCCAATGCAGGAATGCATTAAAGCAATGCAGTTAAACACCAGCATACTGCTCTATTCTTAACCATAAGTATAAACAGTGACACGCATTTAGTACTACTCCACACAGTGGCAAAGCTGAACTATTTTGAAACTTGACCGCTGCACATGTGTAGGAAAAGCTGATGGTGGCCACAGCAACGACAAATGGCAGTGGAACGCCAGCTCACAAACGCATTTAAATCCGTGAACAAAGCGGCACGCGTCGCGTTTTCAACGTGGCTTTAGACACGATAAGAGAATATAAAGAGTTAACCAGATACAGTACAAGCGGTTACAAGTAACAAAACACAATTAAATACATAATTTGCAAGCTAGAGAAAACGAGGAGGCAACCATTTTAATCGCACGTACTTAAACTTGTGAAATGGAGGAAGAAACTGGTCCATGAACTGAGTACTGTAAAGTTCCTGTCAAGCTCTGCAAAGTCCCATACATCAATAGTCTTTTCTGATCCTTCCTTTAACAAACGAATCCCCCGTTGTAAGCGTGTAGATTGCTGAGGTACTCGTCAGAAACACAGCACAAGGCCTGGGCTATAATGCTGAGGTATTTTTGCAAAAAAAAACTTCAACCACTGACTCTTCACAGTTTCATCTTTGGGTGGGGAAAATAACACTAATTTTCCCTCACACTTCCAATAATATCCAGCTGAGCACAGCGTCTTCGCGACATGATTCAACCGGGGTCTGCTACAGTGTTTGTGTCAGTGTCTGTTTGTGGGCGGGGCCGGAGGTTTCAATTTTCCCAGGATTGCGCGCGCAACAAATGGGCGGGGCTTAAGTTTCATATCCACGTCACGCCGAAACGGCTAAAGACTCGTTATCAAGACGATTCATTACAAGCACTCTGCGTCGACTCTTTTATATATGAATCAATAGTTTTAAACACTGCGCACTTTCAGATTTAAGCCTTAGCTGGATATTTCACTTCACTTAGAGCTGTGTTACGCACTACATGGAAGGTCATTTTCAAAAACCCGTAATAGGGGCTCTTTAAGGTACAACTGAAGAATGATGGGAAACAAAGCCCATAACTAAATCAAAATTGACTTATATTGAAATAAATAATGACACTACTGTTCAGCTACATCTGATCATCATGCCACACATGATTTGCATAATTGTTTGTTACTTTCCTGTTTAATTCTGTGTCTTAAACAGCATGATAAAATGAAGCTTAATTTATTTGACTTGGCAGTGGAAAATGTAAACAGTATTGGTCATTTTTAGATAATGACAAATAATGTGTATGATTTTTGTTTGTTTTTCCAGACAGCGAATCCATAGTACTCGACAATAAGAAATACATTGAAGAGACCAATGAAATGATGGATGGCTCATCTAAAAAAATTGCTAAGATTATCACTGAGATCAATGCAATTCACAAAGGTAAGAATAAATTGTCTCATGCCTTAAGTTCGCGTCTCTACCTGTCGCGAAAGTGTTGCTGTGTGGCTCTAAATTTAGTATGTGAATCTCCACCAATTTGGATTTTTCATTCTTTTATTGACTTCTTATGAATAAAGATGTTTGGGTTAAAAAGTTGACACTTTGAAATTGCAGCAACAGTCACTGAGAACTGCTAAGAAAATTATATGGGGAAAATGTTTTATTTTTCTTGGAATTTGATACTTTTTGGTAGCTTAAACAATGTAACGCTAATTTCATTCATTCATTTTCCTTCGGCTTAGTCCCTTTATGCATCAGGGGCCACCACAGCGGAATGAACCGCCAACTTATCCAGCATATGTTTTACACAGCGGATGCTCTTCCAGCTGCAACCCAGTACTGGGAAACATCCATACACTCTCATTCACACACATACACTACGGCCAATTTAATTTATTCAATTCACTTATAGCGCATGTGTGTTGGACTGTTGGGGAAACCAGAGCACCCGGAGGAAACCCACGCCAACACGGGGAGAACATGCAAACTCCACACAGAAATGCCAACTGGCCCAGCCGGGACTCGAACCAGCGACCTTCTTGCTGTGAGGCGACAGTGCTAACCACTGAGCCACCGCTAATTTGTTACAGCTAAATGTTCAACTTATTTGATCTGAATTTTGATTTAATACAAATGACATTTCAAAGTGGCTACATTAAGTTGTCTCGATAAAGTTTAGAATTTTGGTCATAACATTGTATCAGCAAATAAACTTTTAACAAACACTAGCTATGTTTCCATCCACCTATTTGTATGGGCATTTTGGAATGTCACAAAAAATGCGTAATGGAAACGTCAAAATGTGCATACATTTTGAAAACGTGCACATCTGGGTAAGATAAAAAATGTGCATAAAGTATGATGGAAACACTTAAAGAACAAATTCCAGAAATATGCATCAAATTAGTCATGTGATTTTGATTTTTAGATCATGTGATAACAAAAATAGGTGCTATGAAATGGCAAAATGGACAAACAGCGGACTGACCACATTGTAAAACATCTTAAAGGTGCTGTATGTAAGTTTTTGTCTCTTCTAAAGCATAAAATACCATAATATGTTTGAGGATATTTAAGAAACATGCTAAGTGAACATACTTGTTTATCTGAAAAACAATGCTAAAGTCAGATATTCTGCTTTGAAAAATTTGGCTGTTTGCACCAGACGAAACACGACAGAAATTTAAATACAGCCATTCAGAAGCACAGAATATGGAGTCACTCACGAAATGGTAAGGTTTATAATCTAATTAAACCTCTTTAACATTATTATATGTACATGCTGAATGATTTATATTTACATGGTTTGTTTTATTTTCAAGATCTGAGGTGAAACTATCTGCTGTAGTATGGCAATAAATGTCATGTAAAATGCCATTCAAACTCACATTATTAGCATTTAGCACGGAATAAAGCACATGAGGTGTACCTGAAGTAATCATTGTTATTTATCCTGTTGTTCACCTGTGAGAAATTGAAGCCGTTTCTAAAATATAAATTTCAGGTGTTGGTTAGGACAACAACTCCTTTTAGTATGAAAAAAATATTTCTTCTATCGCGTGTCGTTGCTTTTAGTTAGAAAACGGCTTCAAATCAGCTTTTAGGCTCGATATTCAGGTACACTCACGTCAATCTGGCAACCTGTGCTTGCGTGTGTTTTGATCCAGGAGTGTAATACCTAGTTCAACCACTAGGTGTCAAACTTACATACTGCACCTTTAAATGTTGTTTTGGTCATCCTTAAATGCCTAAGCCAAAGTTCGTCATCACAGTGGTTCAGTATTATTATTATTATTATTATTATTATTATTATTATTATTATTATTATTATTATATTATTACCTCCAGAACTGTCTCCCAAAGAGCATCTCACACCTCCAAAAGCCACCATATGTTTACTGCATTTTATGTTTCAAGTTATTTATATAAGAAAAAAGGCCCACAGTGGCTTATCGGGAAGTGACGATTTTGTTCTCTTTGACTCGCTGGATGGAAACAGTGCTTTATTCGCAAATGTTTTATGGGATATTCCAAATTTGCACATGGATGGAAACTAAAGAGCTAATGACACACTTTGAATGTATTAAATACAGTATACTCTTTAAGTAAAACTGAAGCCTATATTGAACCCACAAACATTTCTGCAGACAGTATGTGCTAAAATACTATTTAAGCAAAATGTTTCTTTTAATCCCGAGAACTGTGTACGTGAGTAATACAAAAATAAATGCCCGACAGATGTCCTTCCAGCAGAGAAAGTCTAGTGTTCTAAAATTTAGACCCTATCATAGTCATTTCAGGAGTTCCAAATTCCATATTTGTCATTCGAGGTGGTATTTCTCTACTAACATTGCATTTATATGTGTATGTGCACATAATGATTTTGTGTGTTTCTGTGTAAGATCGTACCCCGAAGCGTCTGCAGTTCACTCAGGAAGTGGCCGAGGGCACTCTGAACCTCTCTGCTGAGGTGTTGGCGAAAGTGACTCCCATTTTAAAGAGAGTGGAGCAGTGGGACGGCAACATGAAAAGTGAAGCATATTCGGCTGCAGCATTTAACCGCACTGTTCTGTCTGCTGGAGAGGCTGGTATGGCGGATCTGTCTATTTCTCCTCAGCTGAGAAAAACACTTGCGGTTTACAAGGGACTACTAGCTGGTTTCAAGTTACACTGTCATAAAATGATTCAAAAACAACCAGCAATTACTGGCTTCTTGATTTGACAGCAGCAGTTATAGTTGTTGTCGTTTTTTCTTGAATATTTCGTAGAAATTATAAGAAAAATAAGAAAAAAGGGTAACACTTTAGTTTAGGTCACAATTCACGGTATTATCAGACCATTAACTAACACCACTAGCTTAATAAACTACTAATTAGCTGTTTATGAATAGTTCGTAAGGTATATGTTGGGTTTAGGTTTTAGGTATAGAATTAGGGATGCAGAATAAGATCATACTTTATAACTACTAATGAACAGTGAATATCTTATTAACAGGCAGGTAATAAGCCAGTAGTTAATAGCATGAATTGTGACCTTAATTAAAGTGTTACCAAAAAACGTACAAAATACTGACCGTTTTAGCCAATTTGAGTCATTTCTTCTCATTTATGGTTGTATATTTTCAATTATTCAGTTAGTACGTTTCAGTTTAATCATAAACACAGATATTTCTTTAGATTTGCAAATTCAAAATAGAAAGAAAAGTCAATGTTGTTTTGCATTTATAGATTTGCATATATTAAATTGGTTCTTTTATTCTGCTAGTTATTCAACAAGACGCCAGCTAAGCAAAACTCACAGGAAGTAGCCAAATGAATAGGAAGTTGGATAGAGAATTTTAAAGTCTGCATGAAATACTGCTAGAACACATTGTTATTCTTAAGGTGAATAAGTTAATCCAATTTTTGTTTGTTTTGATTTGATTTGGTAATCTTCAATCGAAGTCTGACCATTTGGTTCCGCGTTTGGAGTGGTCCTTCTGTTGATGGCAACCTGTGGGCTTCCATAGAAACTGCATGTTAATATTCTTAACCACACCCCTCTTACCATTAGTTTGCTATGAGCGAATGATTCACAAAAAGAAAGCCCCGCCCCCTACTCAATATTCCACTACAGTTGGAAGTACATCAACATACTGAAATAAAAGTCTCGGCGACTTCCAGTTCACGCAGACTTTAAACTGGTTGCATTTCGTAGAGGGCAACTGCTAACGTAGACATTGAGTAAGAAAGCAGCTCTCTGGAATGGAGATATCCATAATGGAGTTTGCCCTCATTCATTACTAAATTTGGTCCAGGGCCATTACGATTGTAACTAATGATTTCTTACTTTGTGTTTGCTCAGTGGAGGACCTGTCTGAGATTGTGCCAGAGCTGCTCAACAAGCTGCGTGTGGTGGAAGAGAAAAAACCTGTGAATAATGTCACCACGAACATCATGAAAATCAGAGAACTCATTGCTCAGGCCCGAAGCGTTGCAAAGAAGGTATATCAGCTTGTAGAGCACAACACATTCAGAATCTCCATTGAGATTTTTTTCCTCAAAAAATGTTGATTGGATCTTGAAAGTTGATATAACTGAAAATACTGAGAGGAAATCACATAAGTTAACTTCATAAATTGATGTCTCCTTGTTAAATTGCCTTAAATGGGTTTGTTTTAAGTCACCATTATGGCGATTAATATTCCCTTTGGTTATACACCAATCAGTTTATACTCCCTATGACCATATTGTTTTAGTTTTCAGAAATCAAAGCTATTTGTACTGTATATTGTTTTTAAAAGTGGTTTTGACATCAGGGTCTCCTCATCCTTGTTGGAGGAACTGTGGGGTAGAAGAGTCACATCATGTGCATGTATTCTGGCAGTGCTCAAGAATTAACAGTTTTTGGGAAACTGTGCACTCCACCATCAATGATATTTTTGATCTTCAGATTCCTAGATCATTCGAAGTACTTTATCTGGGAGATATTCCTGTTAAACTTGAAAAGGAGGATAGATATCTATTTAAGATATTTTTGGCAACAAGTAAAAAAGCTATAACCCGAAAATGGTATAAAGAAGACCTACCAACTAAAGATGAATGGTTCAAAATTATAGCAGAAGTTGAGGAAATGGAAAAAATGACACATGCACTTTGATTACAAATAGAGATCTTTGAGAAGAAATGGAGTAAATGGCTGGCTTTCTCCACAATGACAATATAATTATCTATAATTGAACATTTACATAATTCTAGAGGTTATGCATCATTGCGAGAATATGTTTGGCAGCCTTTTATTATATTTTATTTTATACTTATTTTATTTATTTATTTATTTTCTTGATGAGGTTAATTTAATATTTCCATATATATATATGTATATAGATATACATGTGTGGAATGGATGTATTTGCGTATATACGTATATATGTATGTATGTACGTACATGTATGTATATATGTATTATTATTTTTTGTTTGGTTGTTTGTTTTGTTCCCACTGGTTATATGTTCCTAAAAAATCAATAAAAACTAAGTATAAAAAAAAATAATAATAATAAATAAAAGTGGTTTTGACTTAATATATAGATATATAGATCATGAATCTGTTCAAATCTTTTAAATCTTTGCTATTTTTATGACAAACATCAGCATATTGTGCAAAATCAAACTGTTAATGAGGTTGACGTAACCTAGGCTCATTGGAGATATGTGCCCAGGGCTACATTTTTGAGAACCAAGAAATATGTACCTGGGCTACGTCTGCTAGAGTCCACTAGAGGCCGCCATGTACGTTTTTGACAATCTCAAAGATGTTACTGGGTCATGTTTGTTCATATGTGCCATTTCTCAGAAATCCCCCAGAGAGTGCTGTGTACATTTTTGTCAATCTCGACATCCTTCTCGTGCGTGTCCATGAAAGAATCCTGCCCGCTTGTCGTTGTGTATAATATATCAGCTTGATAGCTTAAAGTTCAATGCCGTATGCGGCGAGCTACCGTGAGCAAACCAGTTGTGTTGGAATAGCCGTCCATACAGATGTACACAGTCAGTGGTACCGCCCCATAGTGTTCATTTTACCATATATGTACCCCCGGGCACATATTTCTCAGTTCTCAAAAAATGTAGCCCTGGGCACATATTCCCAATGAGCCTGTGTTACATTGATATCAGCAATAACTCTCAATCTGTGGCAATACCTTCCAAACAAATATCTTCCATCAATATTCAGTGTGCGAAACAAAACCATGGTAACAGTCAAATACATTTTGTATTGCTGGTTTTCTTGTGCAAATACTGACAAATAAAATAAGTAAATAATGTATCGTTACAATAGTAATTCTGAGTAATCTGTACTAAATCAAGAATGCTAGTTAATTATCAAGTATTCTCCACAGATTTTAGTTGCTTTAACCCCTTGAGGGTATTGTATTGAAGCAGAAATTATATTTCTTCATAAGTTTCTACGTTGACTTTTATTCTATAATTGCAGGTGCAAGTGTCCATGAAGTTTGATGGCCAGTCTGCTGTAGAAGTTCATCCCCACACCAACCTTGATGAGCTGAAGACGGTGACATCCATCAGTTTCTACATCAGAGTGGACCCAGACAAAGACCCCATAGAAGACCGCTTCTTGCTTTACCTTGGAGACAAACAAGTGAGCACATATATTATTTGTTCATTCAGGAATGAAACACCATAGCTGTGTGATGAAATGGTTTTATTAGCAGAGCATACATGACAGAAGTTACTTTCACTACAGAGTCTTTAACTTAAGTTACTTAATCTCTTGTTTATTGAACTGTTGTATGAAAATTATATGATTAATGCAGATGTTACCGCTTCCAAAACCTAGAACTCATAAAGCCACGGTCACACTGGACTTTTCTCCCCATAGACTTCCATTCATACGCACGCGAATACGTCAGACCGGAAACGCAAGCTTGTGCCACAAGTTTCGCAGTTTGCTGCGTTGCAAAGTTCAAGCTTGGTGAACTCTGACCTGCAAAATCGCATCACGTGACTGCGTGAGACCAATCGAAGATCAAAATATGACCTCTCTGTACAGAAATGTAAAATATGGACCAACCTTTTTTAAATGTCTAATAATCTTGTTTAATCCAGCCCCTTTTCGCAGCGAACAGAATTTTGCATGCACAAACTCTAATGTGACCGCGGCATAAATGATGTGTCTGTGCACTTCATTATTTAGTAAAACTAATTTGCCCTTGTAATCGTTAATCAAATACCATAACCTTCCTTACCCCCCTCGAAACTACTTTTCTTGACTTCTGGTCACATGGAATGCCTTTATGGCTGTCACGACTCGCTCTCTCACAAAGGCACAGGATCGCAGGAATGATCAAAACACGTATTTATTTACAAATTGAACACTCACAACTGGAACATGGAACACAGGAATCACATCAAGGTTGACAATATACACCAGAATGACGATTAATACTAGACAAGGGACTAAACCAAACTTAAGCTGCGGTCACACTGCACTTTTCTCCCCATAGACTTCCATTCATGCGCACGCGAATGCGTTAGACCGGAAACGCAAGTTCGTGCAACAAGTTTCGCAGTTTGCTGCGTTGCAAAGTTCAAGCTTGGTGAACTCTGACCTGCGAAATCGCATCACGTGACTGCGTGAGACCAACCGATGATCAAAACATGACCTCTCTGGACAGAAATTTAAAACATGGACCAATTGTTCACTTTTTTTAATGTCTAATCATCTTGTTTAATCCCGCCCCTTTTCGCAACGCCGTACGACAGAATTTTGCACGCACAAACTCTAATGTGACCGCAGCTTAAGGGGTATAACACACAAGGACTAATGGAACTGAATGCATACAGGGGTGTAACACAGGTGAAACTAATAAACATCAATAATGGCGGGAAACTAGAACAAAGGGATCACATAACATAAACAAATGCACATGGAACACTGGGGCATGGGAAAACAACACAGAAAGCACATGGACACAGGAACCCTGACAATGGCGGGACTATCAGTGCGTGTCTCATTTCTGCCCTGCATTCATCCATTTGTTAGTCTTCCTTCAATTTTTTTCTAACGATGCGAAGGAGGATCGGTTCCCAAAGGAGCAAATTATGGACCGCCAAACACTGTTTTCTCATTTCAGGATTGTTTCAATTGGATGTGCTTCATGACATGGGAAAAATGTCCATTTCATGCCAACTTTAGAAAACTACAAAGATGACCACATGCAGTACTGATATGGAAAACTATTTTCAAACAGCGATGATACCTGACAAACTGTCACTGATTCAATGTTATCTTGAGGACTGTCTGATACATTTTATTCAACTCTTTTTTTTTTTTTTTTCCTAGTGTTAATTTTGTCAGTGAAAATCAGGGTGGAAAGTGTTTTTAAGACGAGACGAAGACTGCATGACATGGATACCATTACATACTAAAAGTGACAACATCGGCATGCAAAATAGTTGATGAAAAAAGATGAGGCTAAAAGTCAAAAAGATTACAAACGAACCAACATTAATTTTTGTTATAATCTGCTGGATTGCTGCATTGTGCTGTTCATACATTAGATGAGCGGATTTAGAGCGTGCGCATTTATAGTTTTCAGTCACGTTACTGCCGCAGCAGACCCGGCAAGTTTCTGTTTGTTTCATTGCTGGAACACATTCTGGTCAATGAAATGACACTGCTCCTTTCTTAAGCTATGTCTACACTAATCCTGATCAATTTGAAAATGGTGTTTTTGTCTAAAAATGCTCTATGTCCACACTTTCGTTTTCAATTCTTTCCGTCATCCACACTAAAGCAACTGAAAATGCTTTCAATCATGTACTGTGCACGACGATTTTACCTGCATCATATCCACCAGCCGTTTATTTACTTTCCATCTCTTTGAAACTTCGCAGCAAAAGCTGGCATCTGTGGTCTGCTTCCTCCGCTGAACAACAGCTCCCAGTAAACATTCAGTGTCCTTTGAAGAGAGGCAATATGGAGCATGTACAAACTGACATTAATCTTTAATAAAGCTGTCATAATGGACAGCATCTAAAACATCTGCTTTACAATGTCGTCCACCGTGTTAGCTGAATTGGACACATGACTGCATCACATGACTAAAATGGGTCATCGTTTTCGAAAGCCTCCGTTCTCACAGTCCAGACTGCAACACGAAAACAACATGTTCAAATTTATCCACTTTAGACAGCGTTTTCAAAAAGATACATTTTAATTTCCTAAAAATGCCGTCTCAGTGTGGATGGAAGGCTGAAACGGAGAGAAAATGTTGTGTTTTTAAACTCAAACTTTTTATTGTGGACATGGCCTTCAGGGATTTGATTGACCTAAAATTGGCACAAACCCAAGTTCTGTCACCCCTGTTGTGATCCATACTATTATATTGGCATTCAAATGTAATGACTCTATTAAAATGTTTTTTGTTTTTAAGTACTTTTTTGTTTTTAGATTCATATGCAATAGATTTTCCTGTTTAACGTTGCTTGTACTTTTGCAGGGAAAGAAGGACTACATGGGACTTGCCATAAAGAATGATAATCTGGTGTACGTGTACAAACTGGGTGAAGAGGAAGTCGAGATTCCACTCAGTTCGAAGCCAGTTAGCTCCTGGCCTCCGGTCTTCAACCTTGTTAAAGTGGAGAGGTACAACAACTGCTTTCATCATCTGGTTTTGCATAATGAATTTCTTACCGTGCGTTCACACCGCCGCCAGCGAGAGCATCAGAATTCGTCCGCGCTGCTGTTGACACTCTCTGACGATCCAATATGTTTACAAGTTTCTAATGAAATGAACTAATTAAAAGCAGCTTGTGTGGTGAGGACTTTGTGCTCATGTTTAAGTGCTAGTCTAATTTCAACATGCTGTTTATAGACGACGTTTAATAGCCTTGGTCTTCAAGTTAACGTTAAACTGTATGCATCCTACATTACAAACTGAGAAACCTGCCATAGCAATGATCAACCTCTATGCTTTGTTTTGCTTGGGAACTAATCTTGTCGAAACCAAAGTTTTATGGGAATCTGTATACTATGGAACCCTCTTAAATAGTGAATTTGTGCATTCTGATAGGTTGCCGCCAAATCATCATATCTCATTACCATAAAGTTGATCTTATTTCAACTCTCCTTGACACTCCCACAAAACATGAGCAAAGTTTGGTGCAAACTGAAAATTAAATGATTTAATTTATGTTTGCCATCTCTAACCACAGTTTAAATATGTAAACTGCTAATTGTTATTCTTTATTAAGTTGCATAATTACAGTAAACTGAAAATGTAATACCCAATTAGACTTAATGTGTGTTACGAAGCAAAAATGGTAGCGAATGACTGTTTAAATATATCATTGGATTTTCATTTTGCATGAACATATGCCATGGAGAATGCACATTTTAACATAGAAATACATATTCCATATTACATTTTAAAATTAATTTAGCTACTGATATGCGTCCATATACACTATCCAAAACATGATGTGACGCTTTTGCTGGAATTTTCCACCAGCTCCCGTTAAAAATTAATAACTATCGACCACTTCGACGCTCTCGCCAGCGGAGGTGTGAACGCACAGTTAAGCCTGGTTTATACTTCTGCATCGAGTGATCGGCGTGACCCACGGCGCATGCAATGCGCGTAGCCGTGCATTTATACTTCTGCGCGCTGTTTGTGTTGCTCTGCAATAACACTTCCGAAACCCTAGCTGGCAGTAGGTGTTTATGTTCCTCTGTATCGAGTTTCTTCGCTGGTGTTTTGTTTTTTCTGAACGTTACCTTAATGTACAAGTAGCTCAAACTCGCTCATTTTGAGGCGGGAACCGGCGGACGTGCAACAACTTTAATCATGAGGTAAACACAAAACAACAGTCTCTATCTGGACCTCGTTCACAGGACTCCACACTTGTAAACACTCGCTCCATCGGGCTTGCATGGCTCTCACCTCCGCCCACACTCGACAGCGCTACCAAGTCGACTAATCACAGAACTTCGTTGTGACGTGTAGTTACATTTTTTGAGAGGTGCGCGTCAGCATCGCCGACGGCCACGGCGAGGGCTATGCGACCACGCGTAGGCTGCGCCGGAGCATACGCGTCCACTTGACGCAGAAGTATAAATCAGCCTTTAGTCTACAATTGTCTATAAAAATGAATGTCGTATTAGTCTCAAAATCAGACTTGTACCAACATCATCTGTGGCTTTTAGATCCTGTGGCTGTTTGATAAAAAAACCACCTCCCATTTTGTGGACAGCAAAATGGATTTGTGGATTTCACTATAAAGAACTTCTGATTTTAACTTTATATAACGTTTATTAATATAAAAAAGTCATTTACTTAAAGGAACACTTCACTTAAAAAAAAAAAAAAAAGGTCAATTTAAGTCCCCTAGAGTTAAACAGTTGAGTTTTACCATTTTTGAATCTTTTGATACTTTTAGCTTAGCATAGCATAGATTATTGAACGGGATTAGACCATTAGCATCTCATTCATTTTCTTTTCGGCTTAGTCCCTTTATTCATCAGGGGTAGGTCGCCACAGCAGAATGAACCGCTAACTTATCCAGCATATGTTTTACACAGCGGATGCCCTTCCAGCTGCAACACAGTACTGGGAAACATCCATACACACTCATTCACTCACATACACTACGGCCAATTTAGCTTACCCAATTCACCTATAGCACGTCTTTGGACTTGTGGGGGAAACCAGAGCACCTTGTGGGGAGAACATACAAACTCCACACAGAAATGCCAACTGACCCAGCCGAGGCTGGAACCAGTGACCTTCTTGCTGTGAGGCAACAGCGCTACCCACTGCGCCACCGCCCCACCCATTAGCCTCTCAATAAAAAAAAAATCAGAAAAGAGTTTTGATAAGTTTCCTACAGTATTTAACGCTTGACTCTTCTCTAGCTGGAGACTATTTTCAGACACTGCGTAGTATCATTGCACCTGCTGCGGCCTTGCTATGGCAGCAAAGTTTCTTGATTATTATGCCAGAATGAGATTATAGTTCCTAGCCATATAGACCTAAAAAATGTCTGTCATTTTCTGTCATTCTTAGTGCATGACATGACTATAGAAGAGTCAAGCTTTAAATAGGCAAATTATCGAAACTCTTTGTTTAATTTTTGAAGCAAGATGCTAACGATCTTACCCTATTCTGATTTATGCTAAGCTAAGCTAAAAGTGCTCCTGCCAGACCTGGAGTTTGGCTAAATGGATTATTAAAATAGTTAAACTCGACTGTTTAAATCTAGGGGAATTGTAAAATTTAAAAAGTGCAGTTTTTCTTTATATATATATAAATAGTTCTTTCATTAAAACTAAAAACATTTTGTTAGTTAATGCTGATTTTAATTTACTTACTGCGAATAAAAATAGTCTGATGACATTGTTTATTATAGTGTCTTTTTTAAAATATGCATTATATTTTATCCAAAGCTAGTTTATATGTATTCTGTATATCAGCAGTTTTTTTTTTCATGCAGTGCTGTTTTCTTTTAGACAAACTGAACAAAACCAGAAAACATGCAAATATAATAGTCACTATCATGAAAATCCTTCCAAAGTGTAATCAAACAGCTACTGTAAAAGCTGTATTTTTGTGAAGTTTATTTATAAACTAGGGCGACACGGTGTCCAAGCCCTGGCTGGGCCAGTTGGCGTTTCTGTGCGGAGTTTACATGTTCTCTCCGTGCTCGCGGGAGTTTACATGTGCTGTAGGTGAATTGGGTAAGCTAAATTGTCCATAGTGTATGTCCTGGTCCTCCAGGTTGGGGGTTGAGCGTTGGGCTAACAACCCACCTCATGTTGTCATGATGTTACGAAACACCAATATGGTGTGGATAAATATCAACTGCGATATAAATGGCCCTGGGAGTAAGTAAGTAAGCATTTATAAACTAATTTCGAGGATCACATGCTTATGATTGACCACAGCCGGTCCCGCATTAGCTAACACATGATTTACCAATCAGATGAATCCAAACACACTATTAATAACCAGTTTCTTACCTTAGTCATTGAAGAATCCCCCGATCCACACCTATTCCTCCCCCTCTTTCCTAGATTATCCAGGAGAGGGTGGCATGGCAACTCAGTGGTTAGCACTGTTGCCTCACAGCAAGAAGGTCACTGGTTTGAGTCCTTGCTGGGCCAGTTGGCGTTTCTGTGTGGAGTTTACATGTTCTGCCCGTGCTTGCGTGGGTTTTCCACTGTTTCCTCCCACAGTCCATAGACATGCGGTATAAGTGAATTCATTAAACCAAATTGGCACAGTAGATAAGTATTTAGTTCTAGGCTCCAACATATGCTTTCAGTTAGTGGTCTATCACGCCGTAGCAAATTCCAATAATCAATAATAGGCCTAGATCTAATTCGGGGCAGCTCTCGAGACCAACCTGAGCTCAGACTGCCCTGTTGCCCTATGTAACAGGAGGGAGTCCCGGGCTCGAGGATCTTCTAAGCTCAGGCCTCTCTACCAGGACAGCTTGCCAAACACGCCTTGTTATCAATCATCAGCTAAGTGTGAACTCTTGAAGCTCTGTATTTCTGCTGATCTAAGGACCTAGTGTAGGATTTACTCTTTTTTTTCCTCCTTTTTTTGGCAGGCTGGGTCGCCATGGCAAAGTGTTCCTGACGGTTCCCAGTCAAGACACCACAGCCGAGCAGAAGTTTATCCAGAAAGGAGAGCCAGACGGGACAGACTCCCTGTTTGACCTGGACCCTAAAGACATGGTTTTTATAGTTGGAGGAGTGCCGCCTGGTGTAACGGTGTGTTCATTTGTCAGTTATGTCATGAAAATGGAGAATGTGCTTTTTGTTTGCAATCTGTAACAGAAATTACCTTCATGTTGTTTCAGATTCCTCCGATTTTGAGCCTGGCTCCTTTCGTTGGCTGCATTGAGTTAGAGACTTTGAATAATGATGTCATCAGTTTGTACAATTTTAAGCAACTTCACAAAATGGATGTTGTGGCATCGGTGCCTTGTCCCAGGTAAAAAAAAAACCCTGTCCATACACCCCTTCATGCTTTATGTTTCCATTCACTTATGTTTTTATGCGTATTTTGGAATATTACATTCAAAATACTTTCTTTACATTCGAAACACATTAACTGAACTGCGCATCAAAAAAAAGTCATGTGATTTTGTTTTAATAGATCATGATAACAAAAATGAATGCATTGAATGGCATTAATGGATAAACCAGTGGAGCAAACACATTGTAAAACATCTGAAATGTTATTTTGGTCGTTTTAAAATCCCTCAGCCAAAGTCTGTTATCACAGGGGTTCAGTAGTATTATTATCATATTATTATTACCTCCAGGACTGTTTTGATCATCTGCATTCCCAAGGATCGTCTCACACCTCTACACAGTATGAAGCGATTAGTGGTTTTTTTTAAGGTAGAATTTGCATAATTATAAAAATTAAGTCATTTTAACAACTCCAAGTTATGTGTTTAATTGACTTTATTTTTAAGTGAAGTCAACATGTTGCTTTTAAGGCAATTGGTTTACTCGCTTTAAGTAACGAATCACTTTTTACACTGTAAAAGTCACACGGTAAAAGATTGTTGCCTGATTCATTTAGAAAATAATAATGAATAATAACTTTTCCACACTCAAAACAGTTCTTTTTACTGCTTGTTCAAACTACTTACTTAAAATGAGCTGAAACAACACAATTCTTGAGATTTCTTTGGGACAACTTAATTGTTTTATGTTCAATCCACTTACATTTGTTAAGTTAACTTAATCGATTTGTGTTGGGACAGCATGAATGAATTGTGCGGAACCCAGGAGTTTTTACAGTGTAGTCATCTCAACTTCAAACTGACTAAATATATTAAGTTAAACTTTGTATAACTTAAATGCAGTTGAAACCTGATTCACTTATTAAAATAAGTTTAAGTAACATTAAAGAGCACCTAGTTTACCCCTTTTTCCAGATTTAATATAAGTCTTTTGTGTCTCCAGAATGTGTCTGTAAAGTTTCAGCTCAAAACACCCATCAGATTATTTATTAGACCTTTCAGAAGTTTGTCATTTTTAGCTCTGAGCATCTTGTAGCTGTTTTGGTGGACTGTGCCTTTAATGCTAGTCCTCCCCGCCCACCGTTCCCACGTGCCTGTCAGTGTGCCTCAATCTCCGCCCTCGGTTGCCTCAGATAACATGCAGACATGAAGGAAGCAGATCTCGCGTAACGTTTGTGAGAAATACTACAGTAAGAACTTTCCCAAAGATTATTTGATGTATTTGTTGTGGAGTTGCAACGATGAGTCACACACAATGTCGTTACAAAGTTCACACACACACAGCGGACACACACACACAGACAGCGCACGCGTTTAGCTTTGCACTGTTTTTGCAGGGCAAATGTGACAGGATACACATTAATATCCACTGCTGTATGGATATCCGTTATGTTAATGTACAAAATAAAGCTGATTTAACGTCCACAACCCGGGATTGAAGCGTCTTCTGTTATAATTGTACTGACACGCGGCTGTGGTGATGAAGTAAAGCTGAAGTAAATCGCTGTAATTCATTACAAACATGCACTGTTTTAAACACGTGTTAAACTTGTAAAACTCACTCTTGATCACATTTGATGATGATTGATGATCACAGCGAGCTGAACAGATCTTTTATTCCTGGTTGCTTTGCGCGCGTCCTGTCTTGTTGATATGATTATACGCGTTACTACGGAGACATGTTAATACGCGGCTGTCAATCAATTCGGTGGGTGGGGAGACCGCACTCCTACGTCACGTTGCGGTCGGCCTCAAAACGGGAGGGATTTGGATCCTATTTTAACGTCAGGAAATTTAAAAAAAGAGACTTATTGTCTTTATATCACCCCAATATGACTGTGGAGACACTATACCTACACACAGTTCTGTCCAAACATTTGAACAAAGATGATTTTCATCATAGGTGCCCTTTAAAACATTTGTTGCCATAACTTTTTAACATCATTTTTTACAGTGCACCGCGCGTTCACTGCATTTAATCTTTAGAGGCACAAGTCATTTATTATATAAGAAAAAAGCCCTACAGTGGCTTCTCCTACTGCATCAAATTACTTTTTTTTGTTGCTGTTGTAATATATTTGCCGCCAGTTTATCAGGGAGTAACGATTTTGTTCACTTTGACTTAAACGGTACTTTATTCGCAAATGTTTTATGTCATATTCCAGTTTTGCATAATTGGCATCTTTGAATGGAAACATAGCTACAGACCAAAGTAGGGTTCTCAAACTACCAAAATGTGTGCCAAACAGTATTAATATGACCTCTCATGTGTTAAGGGTGCTGTATGTAAGTTTTTGATTCTTCTAAAGCATAAAAATACCATAATATGTTTGCAGATATTTAAGAAACATTCTAAGTGAAGATTTTTGTTTATCTGAAAAACAATGCTGAAGTCAGATATTCTGCTTTGAAAATGTGCTTTACGTGCTGGAACGTCTGTCTTTGTTTTGGTTTTTTAACCCCCACCCAATGCCAGTTTAGCCAATTATATTTCAGCACCCCTGCTTGCCTTGGTGGAAAACAGCGTATTTCATTCATTCAGTCAGGAAGGCTCTCAAAGCATGCGTCTGTGACTGAAAATGCAACCTCCGGTGGACAGTAGCAGCCTCGAAATGAGACGCAGATTCAGAGTTCCACATGAGGTTATTAATTAGCAAATAATATAAATATTACGAGTGTAAAGATTAGGTAAGCAGGTTACATTGTAACCCTCGTGTGCTAACAACACACTACGTCACGAGATTTGCAGTGATGAGCAATTTGGCTGTTTGCACAACAGAAATATAAATACAGCCATTCAGAAGCACAGAATAGTGCAATCACTGCTCGCCAATGAAATGGTAAGGTTTATACTCGAATTCATACACATTAGACATCTTTAACATTATTAAATGTAGATGCTGAATCACTGATATGTGTTGGCTTGCACTAAGTCACAGTTCTGAAGTTCAATTTCAAACAGTTTATTTTATTTTCAAGATCTGAGGTGAAACTATCTGCTGCTGCTTTCAGTAGTATGGCAATAAATGTCATGTAAAATGGCATTCAAACTCACATTATTAGCATTTAACACTGAATAAAGCACATGAGGTGTACCTGGGGTGATCATTGTTATTTATCCTGTTGTTCACCTGTGAGAAATAGAAGCCGTTTCTAAAATATAAATTTCAGATGTTGGTTAGAACAAAAACTCCTTTTAATATGGAGAATATTCCTTCTATCGCGTGCCGTTTCTTTTAGTTAGAACACGACTCAAATCAGCCTTTAGGCTTGATAGTCAGGCTCGCTCCTGTTTATGTCGTCAGTCTGGCAACCTGCGCTTGCGTGTGTTTTGAACCAGTGGTGCAATACCTAGTTCAACCACTGGGTGTCAAACTTACATACTGCACCTTTAATACTTGATTATTATCAACTCTTTTTCATGCTTTATCTGTTTGAGGAGTTAGGGTGAGTTACACAACTTTGAAAAGATCTACATATTGTATTTTTATGATCAATTGTGCATAATAGTTTGTTGTGTGGCTTTTTTGTTTCCACATACTGTATGTGTTTAAAAATGCTAATCTCTCTGTGTTTTCAGGCACAAGCTGGCGTTCTCTCAGAGTCGTGTTACCAGTTATTTGTTTGATGGCACCGGCTACGCTTTAGTCAACAAGATTGAGAGTAGAGGAAAAATTGGTGTCGTCACTCGATTTGATATTGAAGTTCGGACTGTTGCAAACAACGGAATTCTCTTCCTCATGGTTAATGAGGTAAATGTAGTTTTATTAAAAATGTTGTTCTTACGTTATATTCTTGAATTCTAGGACAAAATGTATAATTCTTAAGATAATTCTTAAACCATATAGTAAAAGGTTTAATATTAAAAATGTTATCCTTTTAAATCTCAGTTTTATTTGAGTATTAATAATAATAATAATACAAATAATACATGAAAACAATATATAGTATAATAAATGTTAAGTAATTGGTCCCACTTTTTTGGTGTATAAAATAAATGTATTTCATTCAAAGTATATTTTTATGTTGGTTTAAGTGAAAAATCATGGTTTCTGATTTTAACATAAATTAAAATCACAAATTAATTTGATTTATTTAATTAAAATGAAATACGATTCAAAAATTCCCCATGTTTGTGTCGGGTTTCCTCCGGGTGCTCCGGTTTCCCCCACAAGTCCAAAAACATGTGGTATAGGTGAATTGGGTAAGCTAAAATTGTCCGTAGTGTATGTGTGTGAATGAGTGTGTATGAATGTTTCCCAGTGATGGGTTGCAGCTGGAAGGGCATCCGCTGCGTAAAACATATGCTGGATAAGTTGGCGGTTCATCCCGCTGTGGCGACCCCAGATTAATAAAGGGACTAAGCCGAAAAGAAAATGAATGAATGAATGACCTAAGCTAAAAAAAAAGATTACTTTATGATAATAATAATAATACATTTTATTTGGTCACCATAAGAAGCAATAAGTAAACCATAAATATACCATAAAAGAAGCAGCAGTTATAAAATGACAGCAATAAAAGAAGCTTCAAACAGGTATAATAACCGTTTATTATCACTGTATTGACCTACAAAGCTACAAAAAAAAAGATTACTTTAACAGGTATAATAATAACCCTGTTATTATATACATGTTCAGAGTAAATAAATGCTTTAAACAAAATAAAATTGCAAAATGATGATAAAGTGCAATACTATAAATTGTACTATAATACTGTGAAACTTTATTATTATTATTATTATTATTATTATTGTAACCATCTTTATTGAGATGTAACATAAATGTGACAATATAATGCATCACAATCGTATTTACATCCTTCTTTTCAATTTAAAAGAACAACAACAACAAAACAAAAGAATTGTGAAACTTTATTAACACTAAAGCTTCATTAGTAAACGTTAGTTAATGCATTAAAATCAA
>CAIGQV010001262.1:1120925-1132224 GCA_903798115.1 Danio jaintianensis
AATAAATATATATATATATATATATATATATATATATATATAATTATTATTTATTTTTTTTATTGCCCATGAATTAATTTAATTACTTTGGCTCAACTTAAATATTTATTTATGGAAAAACATTTTTTACTATGTTATACAACTTTTTTTCCTATATTTTCCAATATTTTGATTAATATTAAATGACATTTTCCAGTTTCAACAAAGTTTAAATCATAAATTTAGCTGTAAAAAAATACAGTTTTTCTTTAGGCTGGACCAAAGCAAGCATATACGTTGATGTAAGGGTAAAAAGATAAATAAAAAATAGAATAAAATAAAAAATCTATGTTGTATCAAAGTTTCAAAATAATTGTGGTCTCTAAAGTAAACAATATTATAACTTTGTTAATGTAATTTTCTTGATCAATTTTAAAGTTTGAACCAAAGTTTGAGGAAAAACTACAATTTTTTTGCTGTAACAAATTACAGTATTTTGTTGTTGTTGGTTCAAAGTATCATTTTTTTTTCAATGTAGTCAGTCATTTTAGTCATGAAACTGTAAATGGAAGACTAAAAAACTACACAAATATGCAGCATCTGAATGAGGTTATAAAACTCATTTTACCTGCCAATCAAGTATTTACATGCTTAAAAAGGGCTTTTTTATGCATACTGCATATAGTGAATACTAAATGAATAAATAAGACTGTAAACATTCTCACTTTTTCTAGATTTATGACACTATCAGCTTATACCCAAATCAATGTGCAAAGTAAATAAGTGTATGCGTTTATGATTCATTTTACAGACCAATTTTTTTGTGCTGGAGCTGAAAAATGGGTTTCTCCGTCTGATGTATGACTTTGGTTTCGCTAACGGTCCTGTCATCATGGACAGTAACTTAACCAAACTCCAGATCAATGACGCTCGCTATCATGAGGTAATGTTTTCTAGCAGTACATCAAGTAATAGCTTTAAACACAACGTGGACACACTTTTGAACACCATATTATTGTCATTTTCCCCTCAGGTGTCTGTAATCTACCATCACTCAAAGAAGATCATTTTGCTAGTGGACAGAAGCCATGTCAAGTCCTTTGAAAATGAAAAGAAACCCTTACCGTTTTCTGATATATTTATCGGAGGAGCTCCTTCTAGAATTTTACAATCTAGGTAAGATCCTTTGCTCCAAATTAAAGCACAGATCAAGCAGAGAAAGCAATTAGCATTAGCGATTAGCATTACTCATTTCTAACATTTAACCAAACCAATTGGATGTCCAACAGGCCAGAACTGTCGTCTTTGATCGGACTGAAGGGTTGTGTAAAGGGCTTCCAGTTCCAGAAAAAGGATTTCAATCTCTTGGAGGAGCAAGGAACCATTGGAATCAGCAGTGGCTGTCCTGAGGAATCATTTGTAAGTAGCACACCTTCCTATCATGATAGCAGTGCCAAATTAATTTCGATTAGCCAGCAATGGTATTGTTTTTTGATTGATTCTTCATAAGAGTTTACCCAAAGAAATGTTAATTTTGTAATTAATTACTCACCCCAGTTCATTCCAAACCTGTAAGACCATATTCTGAACATAAATTAAGACATTTTGGATACAATTTGAGAGATCTCTGACCCTCCATAGACAACAAAGTTCCTGAAACATTCGAAGTCCTGAAACGAACCAAGACTGTCATCAAAACAAAAACGTTTCTTCTCTTTAGCATCAGTTCAGAACATGCATTTTAGGTGAACTAATTCTTTAACACTTTTCCCGCCATTGACAAGTTAATTTTTTTATGGCAATCCAACTTTTAGGTGTATTATGGTAGGGGAAGCCCTAGCGCATGTCCTGAATGAATTACAGGACTTCTGGGTCTCTTCTGGGAGTGAAATATAAGACAATCAGAGAAAGTGTAGATCAGATTGCAAGTAAAAAAGAAGATAAATACAACTTTTCTTCGGCTTACTCTCTTCTTTATCAGGCCTTGCCAAATCGAAATGATCCGCTCCCAGTCAATGTGGATGACGTTATACGTATGTGTGTACTAGGGTTGCACGTTACTGGAATTCGGTACCAATCGATACTGAAATTTTAAAAACGCCCATTTCCCGCTAACATTTGAGCGCTGTTGAGCACGTTCTTAAACAGCGCTGATTTGCCGTTGTGATCTCAACAGAAATGACTGTGATTGGCCATGAAGGTCATCAGTTCACCAAACTCACCGCTGTTTACTGAGTGTAACCACAGATACAGGGACACTGGAGTGTTTCAAAGTCACGTCGATCAGCTGGTTTGTCTATAAGTTGACATACGAGCGATCCGCTGATGAATCGCGGCTTTAAAACGCTCCAGTGTCCCTGTATCTGTGATTACACTCAGTAAACAGAGGTGAGTTCGGTGAACGGACGACCTTCACAGCCAATCACAGTCATTTCTGTTGAGCACGTGAACACAATGGCAAATCAGCGCTGTTTAAGAATGTGCTCAGTAGCGTTGAGAATGTTAGGGGGAAATGGACGTTTTTAAAACTTCAGTATCGATTGGTACCGAATTTCAGTATCATGACAACCCTAGTGTGTACTGATTTCGGTGATTTAAAAGGATAGTTTTTGTATAATGACATGGGTATGACAGTTGTACTCGATTACAGTGGTTTACGAGGACACGTCTGATGTCCTTGTTATTCAAAACGCTTCAAATGATACTTAACAGGGTCTTTTGACATTCAAACTTTGCCACAGGTTTCCTGTGAGAGTAGGTTTAGGGGTAGGGTAGTGGTTTTTCATTCATTCATTCATTTTCCTTCGGCTTAGTCCCTTTATTCATCAGGGGTCACCACAGCGGAATGAACCGCCAACTTATCCAGCATATGTTTTACACAGCGCATGCCCTTCCAGCTGCAACCCAGTACTGGGAAACACCCATACACACTCATTGACTCACCGCGTCACCCGGTAGTGGTTTTTACTGTATAAAATGCAGGGGGGTGTTTGGGTGTTCTGTGTTTGTCTGAGATAATTTGTTTACCGAAATTTGTATATTCCATACAAGCTGAAGCTGATTGGTCAGTTCTTGTCACGTGACTCGCAGTGCGCTCGCGGCTTTCATTCAACGGGGTGTGTCTGGAAGGCGCAGACCTCCATTTGAAATAACGAACTTGCGCGAACTCTAAAAAAGACGCGATTTGCGTCATTTGCGATCTCCAGCAGTTGATCTTCTTGCACAGACATGGTGGATTCACCTGATTTGTTGACAAGTGAGTTGCGGATCTATTCCTTGGCAGTTCGTGGGTCCTTCACAGGGCCTATTCCCCTTAGCAAACAAACTTTCCAAAGACGTCTGTTTCTTACTCTTTTCGCTGTTTGTGGGTTAAATTTGGGTGCTCAAGTGACCGAGATGTAACCGAGAGAATATGGCCATTTTTTTAAATAAAAGATTTTTCAAAATAAAAGATCGTTCAGACTCAGATAATGAGTAAAACGGAAATAATTCATGATTTCTTGTGCGGCCCGGTACCAATTGATCCGGTGGTTGAGGACCACTGCTGTAAACCACCAATAGCAACATGAGTCTGTATGCGTTCTGGGAGACCGGGTGGCGGGGGGTGGTATACGTTGCTATCACACTATTCAAATCACGTATCTACCACCTGTGTAGAATTCAACAGCACAACTGAGTTGTAGCGGATGTTGCCAAATTGAGGTAAAAAAATGTTTGAGGTGATGAGTTTAATACAAGATCACCACTTGACAAACATGGACAAAAAGTAGGTGCATCCCAAATCGCAGCTAGTGATTTTTTTTGTAACTAGATTGGGCCATACAAATTACGTGAGTTTCCCGAAAGAAATAACAAAACGGGAGGGTGGTGGGAGATGGGTGTGAAAAAAAAGAGTGTTGGCAGGGATAGTGTGTGTGCACTACTTTGAAAAGATGTTTTTAAAGCAGAGGCTTGGTCCTTTATTTTGAAATATAATATGGCCATTCTGTATATTCCTAGCATAGAAAATTATGATCGAGGGTTAAATTTAGGTGAAAATCATCTAAATTATTTGTGGTGCCTGGAAACGTTTAAAAAGGGAGAAAGAGTTCAAGTAAATTTAACCACAAAAGTCTTAGGTCCTACTTTATATTAAGTGGCTTTAATTTACTACTATGTACATCAAAATATTTTACAAACATGTATTTACACAATAGGTACATTGCAACAAACTCATTTCAGTGTAAGTGCATATTAGTTAAGGCCACTTAATATAAGGTCAAAAATACCATGACTCTGGGAACAGAATAAGTACTTGACCAAAACCTGTCATTGTCCTCTACCTACAGATGTCTCGTAAGGCGTATTTCACTGGCAACGGTTACCTGGGCTCTACAGCTAAAATCTCACCATTCCAATCCTTTGAAGGAGGACTCAGCTTCAAAACACTACAAGCCAACGGGCTCCTATTCTACCACAGAGATGGGGTATAGTGTTTTTTATTTCCTTTACAGTTCTGACACTAATTTATAATGGTAGGGAAGCTGATCCTATGCAATACTCTTTATCCATGTCATTCAGCACACTTCACAATTCTTGCTAAATGAAGAAAAACGGTTTAAATAGAGGGTACTTGATTTTTTTATGATATGTCAATCCTGCCTTTCTCTTTGTTTTAGTCGGATGAGTTCTCTCTTTCTCTGGAGAACGGTGCTGTGGTACTCCAGGCCAAAGGAACTAGAGTAAAATCCCAAAAGAAGAATTACAATGATGGCTGGTCTCATTTCTTAGTAGCCTATGTGACCAATCAGAAGTAAGTTGCTAACTCTGATTTCTGACAAAATGATATGCAGTATTTTTCCCAGTGTAATATGAATATTAGTTAATTTTTAGTACACTTTACACTGATGCCTATGCCATATACTACGCTGAAAAAAAAAATTCTTTGTATTTACAAATTTTTTTTAGGTAAACAATTTATATAAGCTGATACAAACTTAATTTGTTTGTTTAAATTCAGCTTAAATTGTTTGCAACAACCTGAATTGAACCATTTTTCTCAGTGACTACTTAAAAATAATGTATTTTGTATTTTACTTTATACACTTACTCCACTTGAATTTACACTCAATATGCAAAAATAAAGCAAAACTCAGACTGGTGATAGCTTTATTCATTCATTCATTCATTCATTCATTCATTTTCTTTTCGGCTTAGTCCCTTTATTAATCTGGGGTCGCCACAGCGGAATGAACCGCTGAACAACTTATCTAGCATATGTTTTATGCAGCGGATGCCCTTCCAGCCGCAACCCATCACTGGGAAACACCCATACACTCCCATTCACACACATACACTACGGACAATTTAGCTTACCCAATTCACCTATAGCGCATGTCTTTGGACTTGTGGGGGAAACTGGAGCCCCCGTAGGAAACCCACGCCAAGATGGGGAGAACATGCAAACTCCACACAGAAATGCCAACTGACCCAGCCGAGGCTCGAACCAGTGACCTTCTTGCTGTAAGGCGACAGCGCTACCCACTGTGCAGCATTGCTTTATTCAAATGAATGTAATTAGTATATCACAAATATAATTTAGCTTTGACATTATGGGTTATACGGGCTACACGGTGGCTCAGTGGTTAACAGGTTCAAGTCCCGGATGGGTCAGTTGACGTTTCTGTGTGGAGTTTGCATGTTCTCCCCGTGTTGGCGTGTGTTTCCTCCGGGTGCTCCGGTTTCCCCCACAGTTCAAACACATGTGTTATAGGTGAATTGAATAAACTAAATTGGCCGTAGTCTATGTGTGTGCATGTGAGAGAGTATGGGTGTTTCCCAGTACTGGGTTAGAGCTGGAAGGGCATCCGCTGCGTAAAACGTGCTGGATAAGTTGGCAGTTCATTCCGCTGTGGCGACCCCTGACGAATAAAGGGACTAAGCCAAAGGAAAATGAATGAATTATGGGTTATAGGGTGTAGTTTGCTGTGAAATTAATATTGCTGTGCATTTTAACATGAGGCTGCAATGTAATGTAAAAAGGGGTTGGAGTACTCACAAACATAGATGCATAATAATAAAAACCTGGAGCGTTCCATTATTTATTAGGTTAATTATAACTATATAAGCATGTTTATACTGAGCATAGTCAAAAAACAATAAGAAGCCCAAATCACTTTGGGGAAAAAAGGACAAGCATTAGTAACCTGAACACCAATACAATGTTTATTCGACACAGAACAATAACTTTTTTCAACAAAGTATGCAGTATGAATGGATTATATAAAAAAGGTATTCTACCTTTTTTATATACTTTCAAAAAAGTGTTAGTGCGTCTTTAAGTTAAAAAAGACAGCTTTTAACTTTTATAAACCTTTATTTATCATCATATTTTGGTAAAGAGAAGTTGTAAATGAAATATTTCTGAATCACTTTGTCCTCAAAAATCCAAGTTTTGTGTACAGGTATATGTGGTTTACAGGGACATGAAGTTGTATAATGACATGGGTGTGACTTATACTCTATTAAAGGGCCATGAAACCCCCCTCTTTCAGTTCTAGTCTACCTCAGAATCCTTTCAAAAAATGCTCCATGATGGGCGTGGAGCGCTGCGAGCAGAGGGAGGAGTGGGCGTGGCCGGCAGAGCAGGGGGAAAAGAGGGGGGCGGACAACTGTCAGTTGGCTCACAAAGTCAGACTAAAAAAATCTAACACAAAACATGAGGAGACCCATGATTTTATAGTTTACAAAGTTAAAATGCAAGGAAATAAACAGTAAGTAATTGAATGCCCTGCTACATATACGATAGGTTATTCGTAATTTCATATAATATATGCACAGAAACACAATTTGTTCTATCATTATAAAGATAATCATGTTTATATAAACACTATAAATGAGGAGGACTTCTCTCCTCCTGAATCCCCGTGTCTGAATGCAGACACAGTGGATAGCAGCAGGTCTCTTCCCCTGTCTATTCCAACCATTAACCCTACCGGTAATCTGGAGGAACTCAACTGATAAAAAGACAAAGTCCGCCATTCTCCAATTCTCGTACAGCTCTCCCGACAAAAACTGCTTGCTACACACAAACAGCTTTGCTGTATTGGCCCTGGTAGCATCGCAGAGAAAACCATGCAACAAACCCCGTGGATCATGGAAACAAACACCTACGACCCTTCATGAACAGCTAAATACTGCGTGCCGTGCATGGCTGCGGTCTCACAGCTTGGCAGGTCTGTCATCGGAAAGCATGTGCTTTCTTGAATAATTAAGAAGCAGGGTCTTCTCATAGGATAAGAAAACTCAGTCTATGAATAATAATGAAAACCGTCACTCGACTAGCAGATGAGCGCTACGTCACCGATTTTGATCCCGCGCCAATAATGATTTTAAACCCAGAAGATTAGCTGACAAAAGCTCAAATTTATCCAGTTTTATCCACAATCAAAGCTAACAGGTGCTAACGTTGTCTTTATTGATGCTCAACACACACAAATCTGTTAAAATCTCAAAAAAGTACTCAAGGGTTTCTTGAGCCTTTAAGGTGCTGTACAGGGTCACCTCTAATTCAAAGCGCTTAATCATACTTAACAAAATCTTTTGACATTCAAATTTTGCCACAGGATTCCTGTGAGGGTTGGATTTAGGGGTATTGCAGTGTAATAAGTGGTTTTTACAGTATAAAATACATTACGCCTGCGGAGTGTCCCTGTAAACCATGTGTGTGTGTGTTTGTGTACAAGCTTGTTACATCAACTGTTTATCCATGATGTTTTGGCAGATATGAAATTGTCATTGATGACAAAGACAAGCAGGATAAAAAGAAGCCATCTTCCACGTCTCACTCAGACAACATTCCAAAGACCTTCTACTACGGAGGCTCTACATTGAGCTCTATAAACAATTTCACTGGGTGTATCAGCTATGCATACATTAGCAGGTAATATATAAAACCCTCACTTATCAAAGCTCTTCTGGAAATACTCTTCTCACAAAATCTCTTCTTGGCAAAGTATATGTATAGCAAATGTACTGTGCATGCTGTTATCGTTTTGATCCTTTAGGAACATGTTTATGCCACCTTTTTTCCCAGATGTGCTCACTTCTGGTCTACAAATGCGTTAATGGCCAGAATAAAATGTGTGTTTGGTTATTATTCCAACATTTCCAATCAAATCCTTCTGCCTGAAGGGTCGGATACATGTTGTCTGCTTTAGGTGGGAAAAAGACAGCCCAGGCTCATTGGAAATTACATTTTTGCGCAATGTAAAATACATTGCTCTGGGTACGTTTTGTTGTATGTTTCAGATACACATACTTTTTGTACATTCCCATGAGAAGCTTGCCATATAGATCAGGGGTTCCCAAACTTTTCAGCTCGTGACCCCTAAAATAACAATGCCAGTGACTCCCGACCCTCAATATCCTCTGAGGTGGTTTTAAATATAGAAACCTTGCATTCAACAGCACACACACACCAATAGGCCCAAGTCTATTCTCTGTTTATTTATTTATTATTTTTTTTAATGTATGTGAGTGTTGTAAATGTGCCAGAAAGTTTAACCTGGTGCCATAAAATCAATCTCCTGTATCTGACACTATTGCTGTGTCTTCAATATAATGCAATCACCCCAAGGGTCGCAAAAAAGAAAAAAAAATCGCAAGGCTGTAACTTTTGTACTTTTATCTTCAGTAGGTTATGGATAAAATATGGTCATTCTAATGGTTTAATAAAATTAATTAGATTTTTGGAAATCACAAAGCGACCGCCCCCGCCCCCCTGGGGGGTCTCGACCCCCACTTTGTAAACCACTGATATAGATTACCTACTGAACCACCGACCAAAACCCAACCAAATGGTGTTTTTAAAATCAAGCGTAAGAGAAACTTGCACTGTGCTTTACCTTGATTTTACATTACTTTTATCTGTGTTGTGGAACCGTGCTTCACCAGACTCGAACCTTTACATCAAAAGATAAATGTTGTACAAAGTGACAAAATGACCACACCAGAAAAGTAGTTCATATGGAGATAGATAGGTGACGCAAACGAATTCTATTCATAGACACCATTTGAATTGTTAAGTGGTATTTGTTAGGTGTTTGGGGAAAATTCTTTATTTGTCGATGATTTGTCCCTGCAAATATCATTAGTGTGAAAAGGAACAAAAGTTGTTGGTCTCATACTGCTCCGTAGCTTTCATTTTACCCAGAAACTGCAGTCAAACGTATGTTGACTGCACGGATTCACAAAAATGTTGGCTGAAGTAGAGAGTAAAGAGCTGTAGTAAGAGCTGCAGTCTGTCCAGCAGGTTCAGACACGATTAGCCTGTAGCGAATGACTGGCGTATCAATAAACATAAGCTCAATAATCATGCTACCCATTAAACCATGCCTGTCAACATTGTGATGTGAAAATAAGAGATTACTATATAGTTACTAGTTATTTAGTGAATAGTAGCAAGTAAATCATTACATTTTATTTTATTTTTTTGATTAACATTGTAGGCTGCACGGTGGCGCAGTGGGTAGCATGTTCGCCTCTCAGCAAAAAGGTCGCTGGTTCGAGCCTCGGCTGGGTCAGTTGGCGTTTCTGTGTGGAGTTTGCATGTTCTCCCCGTGTTCGCGTGGGATTCCTCCGGGTGCTCCGGTTTCCCCCACAGTCAAGACATGCGCTATAGGTGAATTGGGTTGGATAAATTGTCCGTAGTGTATGTGTGTGAATGAGTGTTTATGGATGTTTCCCAGTGATGGGTTGCAGCTGGAAGGGCATCCGCTGTGTAAAACATATGCTGGATAAGTTGGCGGTTCATTCCGCTGTGGCGACCCCAGATTAATAAAGGGACTAAGCCGAAAAGAAAATGAATGAATGAATGATTAACATTGTGTCTTTTTTTGATCTAATGATCAGGTCTGCATTGACTATTTATGCTCATTTAAGACACAATTAGTTTGTTTATGTGTATTTATCTGTTTAAACACACACCCAAATCCCAGTGGGTCCACTTTCGCTCCTCTTCATATCGCATCTACAGTAGTTGCCCTGGAGAACAGTGTCTCTTTTTCACTGTGGAGAGCTGTGGAATTGACTGATACATGAAGGGTGACGGTGGAAAGCAAATAATTCTCTTGAACAGATCTGGCAATTATACGACATTCGAGAGCAAGGGGTGCCCTCTGGTGGTTTGGCGGAACTATGTGTATAGGGAGAATTGGCTCGGTGTTGGTGTTAATACCACTTTTCATAGAAAAATTTTCAATCTGAGAGAAATATGGGAACATATGTGAATGGGATGATAGTATGGGAGAGAATGTTAAAATATAGTAGAATCCCGGGAAAAACGGTAGTGTTGACAGGTATGCGTTAAACCAGGGGTCTCAAACTGCCAGCCCGCGGGCCATTTGCGGCCCGCCCCTCTCCTCCCGCAACTGACGTCAAAAATATAACGAGATTTAGCCCACCAAAACAAATATTTTTGAACCTCTATCATTGTTGTGCAGTCGCGTCTAGCCACTTGTGGTTTTGACCCGCCACCTAGTCGACATTTAAAGTACTGCATTCAGTTTTACTTTCATTTTCTCTCAGTGTACGGTCGAGAGTTACACACATGCGTTTTAATTCTGTGGCTGATTTAAACGTTGAAATATATGTCCGCAAATGCTCTATTTTTACTAAAGCTCGATTTTTGTCAATATTCAAGGGTCGTTTGATTATCATCAGTTTTATTCCACTTGTATTTTTGTTGCTCAAACACTTCTTCATGGCTCACACATTATGCTGGTGGTGTAACAAATATGATCATTTTACTAATATTCGATTCAAATGGTCTCATTTAATAGATTTTCCTCATATGCTTATGAAGATTTGCATAAAAACTATGTACATTAGTAAAACTGTACTGCTAGTTGAATTGAATGTGTTGAAGTAAATGTGAATATGTAAATACTTTCCCCCTCTTTGTTGTAGTTTTACAAAAAAAGAAATAGAAAAACTATTGTCAGTAAAGTCACTTAAGTTACACAAACTGCTTTCTGCTGTTCTTACGCTACTGGGACAATACAATTGGTTGGGACAGAATAATAATTATTATGCCTATTATTTGTATTTTCATAGCAATTTAAACTCCCCCTTCAATATGTACAACAAGAAACTAAAGCTGGAGTTTTGACTGCATATACTCTGTGGAAGAATGACTGAGTGTGTGTCTAACGCTCGGCCATACACACAACAACCACAGATATATTTCAGCAGCTGATGTGTGACAGGATAAACGTGCAGATTTGCATTATCACTCGTTCTATCTGACTAGTAAGTGAAAATTCACATTTTAGCCATATAG
>CAIGQV010001262.1:1139862-1173358 GCA_903798115.1 Danio jaintianensis
TAGACGTTAATAAAATACAATTAATGGGAAATTTTACATTACTGTGACGGTTGGGTTTAGGGTTGGGGTAGACGTTAATAAAATACAATTAACGGGAAATAGTATAATTTCATAAATAATCCTGCGTGGCGGTATACACGCTTACCTCCATATGAATGGATTTTCCGCTGTTATTAGTTTCTCCAGTGGCTCACTGTGTACGTCGGCAGACTTGAGACGTGGAGCGGAGTTGACAGCGATGACTGGGTTCGAATCCGGTGAAAAACAGAAAGCAGCAAAGACAAAAGTTAATTATTTGTTTTTATTGCTTTTTTAAAAACAGACGGTTGGCTTTAGGGAAGGAGGAGGGCAGGTTAATCGCTGCTTTTGAAAAATAATCGCTGCTTTTGAAAAAATAATGACCGTTGGGTTTAGGGAAGGAGGAGGGCAGGTCAATCGGAGCGGCCTCTGCTGGATTTACACGAGAACAGCAGATTAACCATGTGCATGGTTGATAACAGCCTTCTGAGCCTACCAGTAGGCCCCTACTGGCCCATATCTATCAGCTGATAAACCACTGATAACGTCCATTCAATCGACTGACAACATTTGAATCCGCTGGCAATATCTGTTTTTGTAGCATTATTAGTGATGGGAAGTTCGGATCATTTTACTGACTCGGACCTTTGAGTCTCGTTTATCGAGGTGGACGAATCTTTTTTTGAGTCATTTCGTTCAATTTGCCAAAATATTATTAAAATGATACGAGTTGCGTCCAAACTCATCCACAACTAGCCCAAATGTTGATCACACTACAAACAAGTCATAACTAGAATGCTATAAGAAAGAGAAAATAATCATTTTTTGTTTACCTGCTCTTTTGTCTATGATTATGTCAGCTCAGCTCTTCTGACAGGTCTTCAAATTTGAGTTATTCGTTCACGTCACATAGACAGTCCCATATAAGCTTAACCAATGCACACAGAGCCGAAAGGAGCCATGATTAGTTAACCTTTGGAGTCTTCTGGTTTTTGAGTCGTTCATTCATAACGTGAAACCATGTAAAGAGAGATGACTCAAACCCGAGGAGTCGAGAAATGAACGGATCAAATCTTTTTCCAGCTCTTAATGCATATGATTGGCTTCTGTCTTTCACGTGATGAACGAATGACTCAAACCGAGGACTCGAGAAATGAACGGATCAAATCTTTTTCCGGCTCTTAATGCATATGATTGGCTTCTGTCTTTCACGGGATGAATGAACGACTCAAACCCGATAGAGGACTCGGAAAAAGGAACTAATCTTCTCCACCTGCACAAATGTGCGCATGCGCTAATGAACGAATCACTCCCTGATAGGACTCATTGTTCTCGAGTCATACAAAAGATTCGTTTTAAATGAACGAATCATTCAAGAACGACCCATCACTAACCATTATGTGCATTTCAGAAATATAATAATAGTACTGTTGTAGTATTGGCCGTTCTGAACATGCGCACACTGACATTTGTCTGATTTTCTTTTTTTGAATTGCTTTTAGCAGCAGTTAAAAGGATAGTTCACCCAAAAATTAACATTTACTCATTATTCACTCACTCTCACATGGTTGGGTTTCTTCAAAAGCTTTCTTCAACACACCTTCTTTTGTGTTCAGCAGAAGAAAGTAAGTCAAAACTGTTTGGAACAAATGGAGGATGAGGAAACAAGAACATAATTTTAAGTTTTGAGGTGAACTATCACTTTAACAACAGGGAAAAAAAATCATAATTGCAAAAAAAAAAATTTCTCAATTGCAAAAGTCTTTCAGTGCAATTAAACGTTGCCCTGAAAAGTCCCACCCAAAATCAGGGAGCATCGATGCACACTATGCCCAGACGTTCTGAAGATGAGTGTCGTGAATCAAAATCATCAAACATAACGACAAACGAGAGACGTTTTTCTAATTTATTTATATTTATCATGACTAAACATAGCTGGACAGGTTAAGAACAATCTAGCAAACATGTGTTATTGTGTAGTGCTTGAAATTAGTTGCTTGTATATGAAACAATCAAACTCTTTAGCTATAATGTCCTATTAAAAACTGTCAAATTAATAGATTACAAATATTAGTTCTGCTGTCATAAATTCCAGTTTTGTTGTTGTACAGCAAAGACGTTCTCATGTCACACTCAATGTCCCAATGTGTGTAAACCAAGTTCAACACAGTCCTTACCAGTGCCCGAATACATGTACACGACCTACTGATCCAGGACCTCGGGGGCTAGGGAGCTGTACCCATAGAAGATACATTATACAAGAGAAAGTTTAGGGATATTCCCCAAAATACTGGGCTGTCTATACCTCTGCTCCTTGTTATTTATCAAGTGTAGCTTAACGGATGAAAATCTCCAAACATGCATTTACTGTAACATTTTTTTTTCAGCATTCTCAGTTTAAAGAATTGGACAGAGCTCTGGTTTCCCCCACAGTCCAAAGACATGCGCTATAAGTGAATTGAATGAACTAAATTGGCTGTAGTGTATGAGTATTTGTGAATGAGAGAGTGCATGAGAGTTTCCCAGAGCTGGGTTGCAGCTGGAAGGGCATTTGTCACATAAAACATATGCCAGAGTAATTGGTGGTTCATTCTGATGTGGCGGCCCCTGATAAATCAGGGACAAAGCCGAAGGATGGTGAGTGAGTGAATGACTGAGAAATGCAGAGAGCTATGGTGAACCAATAATCTACAAGTATGCAAATGATACAAACATTCTTTCTTAAAGGCAATCTAATTGGTGCACATAGTGTAAAATAACGCTGTTCTGTGTGTCCAACTCTTTTAGATCTCACTTCTCTCTGTCTCTGAAAACACGTTCAGCGTTTGGTCTGATCTTCTACCTGGCTGACAAGTCTGAGGAGAACTCAATGGCTCTGTTCCTTACTCACGGAAGACTGGTGTTCATGTTCAGTTCGGGCCAAAGCCAAGTCAGAATCCGATCCAAGGAGAAGTACAATGATGGACAGTGGCATGATGTAAGGATCATTCAAATTCACAAAGATGTTCATAGACGACGAACACAATTTCTGCTGCATTAAAGCTGATTTATACTTTCACCTAGCTCTGCGCGTGCACAGCCGAGATTTGTGAAGGCTTTTATACTTGACACGCTTGCCGTTGTATTATTATTTGTAACAACAGAGGGCGACTTGGAGTAACTGTCATGATGAAAGGGTAGTAAGGAAGTCAGTGAGTGGAGTTGCTAAATGAATTTAACTATATATAAAACGAATAAGGGGCGGCGCAGTGGGTAGCGCTGTCGCCTCACAGCAAGAAGGTTGCTGGTTCGAGCCTCGGCTGGGTCAGTTGGCATTTCTGTTTGGAGTTTGCATGTTCTCCCCGTGTGCTCCGGTTTCCCCCACAAGTCCAAAGACATGCGCTGTAGGTGAATTGGGTAAGCTAAATTGTTTGTAGTGTGTGTGAATGGGAGTGTATGGGTGTTTCCCAGAGATGGGTTGCGTAAAACATATGCTGGATAGGTTGGCGATAAGTTCCGCTGTGGCAACCCCAGATTAATAAAGGGACTAAGCCGAAAAGAAAATGAATGAATGAATGAAAAACGAATAAGTTGTGGATAATTTTGAAGGACACTCATGAAAATGTTTGCTTTCAGTACAGTTGGGGAAATGGGTAACTTAGGCTACATTTTATATATCCAAGCAAACAGCATACTTAATCCAAAACCTTTTATACAATAAAAATGTAAAATAAGTTACTTAAAAAGCCTTGGACAACCTTTGCACAAAATATATGCATTGTTTTACCTCAAAGCTTTTAAAAGAAACCTCAAGGACTTTACACCAGAAGTCGGCTCCACTAGCTGAAATGATGTCGCACGCACCCCCCGAAAAAAAACATCCGCCAACACCGTGATGACATCCCATTCGCCGTGTGCACCCAAGTGAACTTGCAGACGCGTCGAGTATAAACCTTTTAAGCCCCATTCACACTAATGACTCATTCATACCTGTGTCGATGCGCTGGTGCCTTCTCAAAGTTGCATATCCTTCGCTGCAGCCTGACGCGCACCTTTCAAAAAAAATTAACTACATGTCACTGCAACGCGTAGCACAAGAGCTGTGATTGGTCGGCTTGGCAGCGGTGATGAGTGTGGGTGGAGCCAAGAGTTGTGGGACAGGAGCAAGCCCGGTTGCGCAAGTATTTAACAAGTGTAGAGTCCCATGCTGGAGCTTAAGATCAAGGGTGCTCAACCCTGTTCCTGGAAATCTACTTTCCTGCAGAGTTCAGCTCCAACCGTGATCAAACACATCTGAACCAATTAATTAGGACCTGAACAGCACTTGATAAATACAGGCAGGTGTGTTTGATATGGGTTGCAACAGAAATCTGCAGGAAGGTAGATCTCCAGGAACAGGGTTGGTGCTCTAGATGGATGCTTTTGTTTTGTGTTTACTTCAACGTTGTTGCATGTTTGCTGTTTTTTTCCTTGAATGAGTAAGTTAGAGGTACTTGTACAGTAAGTTAGCAATGCACGTATTTCATGGTGTAAACTGACCGTGAAGAAACTCAGAAGAGAGGAACATAAAACCCCACTGCTTGCTAGCGTTTCGGAAGTGTTAGGCCCAATCCCAATTCTACCCCTTAGCCCTTCCCCTTACCCCTACCCCTCGTTTTGTGCGTTCACGAGAAGGGCTAGGGGTGTCCCAATTCTATTTAGCTTGAAGGCGTAGGGCTGAGGGGAAGGGCTAGATACCCCTCGAAACTGAGATTTTTCAGGACCACACTCGAAACCAAGGGGTAAGAAGGTTTCCCAGAATACAACATCTACAACGGCAGCATGGCTGCACACGGAACTAAAGAGATGCACAAATTAGTATTTTTTGTCATTATTGCGAATTTTTACAACAAACAAGCACATGTTTTAATATATTCATAACGGCGTTCGTGTTTTACCGTCATGTTTTTAAAAACAAACGCTAAAATAAAAACCGCTAAATTCCACTATCTATAATCCCTAATAATAACTCCTGTATAGTAATCCCACAACATTCTGTCACTCGATGACACTCGAATACCCTGTCAGAAAAGTCTAGTGGCTGGGAATGACCTTTTTACAGTGTCTGGTATAATGTTAATGTTGTTTTTGTGTGTTTACATAGATGAATATGGCCAGGGTGTAAATGCACAGTACAGTTACAAGCTTATTGCCACATTTTATCATTATGATTTACATAATATATGCCTTCGGTGAAGATAAATACCAAAAAATAACGCATCTGTTATAACTACAGCAGTCGTGATCGTCGATCTCATATGAAACAAGAGATCGCAATGACATATGATGACGTGTGCATGTGTTGTAGTGCTGTCCCATTTCTTAGGGGTAAATTTTGAAGCCCTTCCCCTAGGGGTACAAAGATAAAATTGGGATTGGGCCTTATTGTCAGAGCAACACAAATTTTCTTTTCGGCTTAGTCCCTTTATTAATCTGGGGTCGCCACAGCGGAATGAACCGCCAACTTATCCAGCATATGTTTTACGCAGCGGATGCCCTTCCAGCTGCAACCCATCACTGGGAAACATCCATACACACACTCATTCACACACATACACTACGGACAATTTATCCTACCCAATTCACCTATACCACATGTTTTTGGACTTGTGGGGGAAACCGGAGCACCCGGAGGAAACCCACGCGAACACGGGGAGAAAATATATGAAATATATAATATGAAATATGACGGCGATCACTCAACACAGAAGTATTTCAGCCTTAAGAGTGAGACGCAGCGACAAGCAACCATTCATTTTAATGGAGAGCCAGTGGCTTCTGGTGACCTCCGGCTACTCGAACGATATCGATTGTTGTCGACCGGATGTGGGCATGTCAAGTGTCACGACAAAGTTGAACATCCTTAAACTTTATGCAAATGAAGAGTGACTTTTGTGAGAGACAGCCAATATGAGCATCCGTAGAGCTCACGTGATCCTCTCCTGTACCAGTCGGTTGTATCTCCATGCTGTAGACCTACACAGACCCATGTATGCAGCAAATAAATAGCCGTAATGGCAGTGAACATGCTTGTTCATTTTTGTAATTAAGCATTTTATGTACTGATCCCATTTATATTTTAATGTTTTACCTTTATAGTGTTTATTTTCAGTGGCAGATAAACTCATTCGCTGTCAGAGAAATCATCATAAACTTTACCTAAGCAACCTCAAAGTGGGAATGCCCATTAGCGACTTCAATTACCACCCAGGGCGACATAGAGCTACACAGTCGCTGCTAGTGTGAATGAGGTATTAGCTGCATTAAATGATATTATTACATGGCTGTCTGGAATACTTTATTCTGATTTGTCAATGGCAACATTCCAAGTTATGTTATTCCCAGTTACCAACCGCAGAATAACACCGGCTCATCCGGTAACTTTGAGTCACGTTGACTGTCAATCAATAGACCTACGTTCACATCCATATGCAGGGCTGGAGCAAGCTCAACTGGCGCTCTAGGCAAATGATGATCATGCCACCCTCAAACTGAAATTGAAGAGTGGGGGGAGGGGGTGTTTTCTCACGAACGAAAGCAAAGAGAGTGGAGGGGGGTGTCGCGGACAAAAGTGAAGGGTGGGGGGGTGGGATGCGGTTTGTTGCGTAAGCCGCCCTGACTACTCTGCCGCCCTAGCCGGCTGCCTAGGTCGCCTTTATGGACGCACTGGCCCTGTCTGCTCGTGTCACACCAGTGTTTTTAACTGTTTTGTGACGTCTTGTGAATAAATAATACCTAGGTTAGTGTATGCTCCATCAGCTGTTTTCATTTCTGTCTGCTTTGCATTTTGACTCTTTGGTACATCCAGGACGGTTGATTTCGCAGAATAGAGCCCTTCAGTCTTATACAACAGTGCTTTGCTTAGCATCGGGCTGGCGATAAGCCTGTCAGGCATTATTCTGCGATAACAACCTCCTGGATGTACTTTATCCCTAACACAATCACCTTCAGTTGTGTTCACTTTTTTGATTCGTTAAAAGTATTGATTGAACAATTTGTCTAGTACTAAGAGTGCCTCTTACAGCCATTTTTTGTGTGTGACATTTTCTATCTGTCTCTGCCTCCCTCTCTGTAGATTATCTTTATCAGAGCTGGAAATATGGGCAGAATGCTAATCGATGGTCTTACGGTATTAGAGGACAGAGCTCCAGGCAGAAACGTCTCACTGATTGTCCAAGACCCTCTCTATGTTGGCGGAGTGCCCCCTCATCAGGCTATGAAAAACATTCAGGTATTGTGCTCTCAGGTACAATTAATTATTCAAAATGTAACATTCTGATGTATGATTTAACATGATTTCAATTATAAAAATTCTGCAATATCATTTTAAAAGGTCTATTGTAGATAGTGACTACGTTTACATGGACATCAGTGATCTAATTATTTGCCTTAATCTGAATAAGACAATAATACGATGAAGGTGTTTACATGAGTTGCTTTTTGAATGTTCCTTTCATGATCCCGTTTTACATGTTATAGCACATAATTCGGTTAACGTCATTGCGTCACCGTGCTATCCACATTTCCTCCGGAGTTTCATGTTATTTCGGATGTTTCATTTTTAATTTGTCATCTTTAACTGCAGTTTGGCACTTTCACTTTCATTCAGGAACATTTCATGCATGCCCTCACGTGACAAACGAGATATTGGATGCGAGGAACTGTTGGAAGAGTGTAGTTTTAATGGAATTTAATACTGCACGCCGTATGGGAAAAAACCTCCACATTTCGTGATGCAGGTGTCTGTGATCCTTCAGACTCGGAAGGTGCAGAGAATAGTGTCAAACAGTCGTGTGTGTATGAACTTTCCTGTCGCAAAATGCGGCGAAAGTCCTACACAATGGTAATAGTTTGATTGCGGTGTTTACCTGTCTGTACTGCACTTCAACAATGCCACTAAAATCGGCATACTCTGTCACGGCAATAATGATACTGAGAAGGATCCAAATTGCAAGTAAAAGTTTATTTGACCAAGTCAGACTAAACAAACAAATCTCATGTGAGAAGTCGCAGGCAGTAGACAAAAACAGGAAACTGTATAACACACGGACTCCAACAACCGGTCCTCGCCAGACCTGAACACAGACAAAGACACAAGAACTATAACAAACGAACTGACAAGGAGACAAAGAAGCGTTGTCTAGATATAGACGATAAATGATCCGCAGCTGGCCGGTAATCAGAACAGCTGAGCTCCGTCATAACACGTGACATACACAGACGCACCAAAACAAATACACGTGGGAGACCAAAACAAAACAAACCCACGTGAAACCACAGACAATCAGGGGTGCGCATAAACCTACAACCGTGACATACTCCACATGTCTTAATTTGATTTCTGTTTAGTTCGATTATGACCTTAATCTGATTAAATTAATCAAAAATCGCTGTTTACATGGTAGACTCTTAATCAGAGTATTGTCTTAATCGTATTAAAATCGGATTATTGGTGTCCATGTAAACGTACTCATTGAAAGTCAGGGGATTTTATTCATTTTTTGGACAACTCATGGAATATCAGGGACTGTACACACACATTTAAACTACTATACACCACATTTTTAACCAAGGCAACCCAGGGGGGCTGAAATATAATTGGGTGAACTGCCAGTGGGCGGAGTCAAAACACATTTTCAAAGGAGAATAACTGACTTTAGCATTGCTTTTCAGATAAACATACAGTTCTCATAAATGAGTACACCTCACAAATCTCTCATTTAAATTCATATTTTCTATAGTAAGCTTTACAGTATTATATTTGTGCATATACATTAGATTAGTCAGTACTGAAGCCAAATCTGGAGCCAATCTAACAAAATAACTTTTACATTTGGGCTACTAATATTTGGCCCGTTATCATATGTTAGGGAAAAATATTTTTTTTTAAATTTAAAAAGAGCAAAATTCAACAGAAACAAAAAAACTTAGAATGTTTGGTGACTAAAATATTATTTTAATAAATATATCTGTTTAAAGGTGCAGTATGTAAGTTTGACACCCAGTGGTTGAACTGGGTATTGCATTCCTGGATCAAAACAAACACAAATGCAATCAAGTGCCAGATTGAGGACCAACAGGAGCAAGTCTGACGATCAAGCCTAAAGGGTGATTTAAGTCGTGTTCAAAATTAAAGCAGCAGCACGCGATAGAAGTAATATTTTCCATATTAAAAGGAGTTTTTGTTCTAACCAACACCTCGAATTGATATAAGAAACGACTTCTATTTCTCACAGCTGAACAACAGAAAACTGACAATGCTCACCTCAGGTACACCTCATGTGCTTTATTCAGTGCTAAATGCCAATAATGTGAGTTTGAATGTCATTTTACCTGACATTTATTGCCATACTACTGAAAGCAGCAGCAGATAGTTTCACCTCAGATCTTGAAAATAAAATAAACCCTTTGAAATTGAACTTCAGAACTGTGAAATAATGCAAACCAACACATATCAGTGATTCAGCATCTACATTTAATAATGTTAAATAGGTTTAATATGCATTAATTAGATTATAAACCTTACCATTTCGTAAGTGAGTGCATATTCTGTGCTTCTGAATGGCTGTGTTTAAATTTCTGTCATGTTTCGTCTGGTGCAAACAGCCAAATTGCTTATCACTGCAAATCTCGTCAGGTAGCGTGTTGTTAGGACACGGGGTTACAATATAACCTGCTCACCTAATGTTTACTAATTAATAACCTCATGTGGAACTCTGAATCTGTGTCTCATTTCGGAGTCTGCTACTGTCCTCCGGAGGTCGCATTTTGGTCTCGGACATTTTCAAAGCACAATAACTGACTTTTAGTATTGTGTAATATGATTATGAATTATTATGTGTAAATGTGCAAAAATTTAATTCATTCATGCATGTCGGCGATTTACACATGCAAAAAAGACAACTACACATGCTTTTTTTGTCATGAGCATCAATGTGTGGGGGCGCTGCGGAGGAAAGTCCCGTCATGTCAAAGACTGAGAGCCAGATCATATTTCATATGGACGTTGAGACACTGCTTATTCATTTTCCGAAACAAATGATGTGACGTTGTGTTTCGTTTTATTTGCTTCAAACAGTAGGCCAATACAATGTTTTTTAAACATTGCTGTAAACATGTTGGACAATTAAGCTGAAAGCAGGTAAACTTGACAAAGCGGAAGCCCTTTCAACAGTGTTTCTTTCATTTTCTAATTCGCGATCATGTTTTACCGCAGTGAAAAGAGACATCCCATGACATTCTATAAGCTTATGTTAAATAACCCAACATAATTGCATATACAACTGTATTACATTCCATGTCTTTTAATGTATCTGTCGACTAAATATATATAAATAGACATGACTTTTATATTTCAAGCATCACCTGTCACCAGTGATAATGTAAATCAGCACGTTTATCGTGTCACACATGGTTGTTGTGTGTTTGGCCGAGCGTTAGACACACACTCAGTCATTCTTCCACAGAGTATATGCAGTCAAAACTCCAGCTTTTAGTTTCTTGTTGTACATATTGAAGGGGGAGTTTAAATTGCTATGAAAATACAAATAATAGGCATAATAATTATTATTCTGTCCCAACCAATTGTATTGTCCCAGTAGCGTAAGAACAGCAGAAAGCAGTTTGGGTAACTTAAGTGACTTTACTGGAAATTGTTCTTCTCAATATCTCTTTTTTTGTAAAACTACAACAAAGAGGGGAAAAGTATTTACATATTCACATTTACTTCAACACATTCAATTCAACTAGCAGTACAGTTTTACTAATGTACATAGTTTTTATGTAAATCTTCATAAGCATATGAGGAAAATCTATTAAATGAGACCATTTGAATCGAATATTACCAAAATGATCAAATTTGTTACACCACCAGCATAACGTGTGAGCCATGAAGAAGTGTTTGTACAACAAAAATACAAGTGGAATAAAACTGATAATAATCAAACGACCCTTGAATATTTACAAAAATCGAGCTTTAGTAAAAATAGAGCACTTACGGACATTTTCTAATTCGCGATCATGTTTTACCGCAGTAAAAAGAGACATCCCATGACATTCTATAAGCCTATGTAAAATAACCCAACATTATTGCATATACAACTGTATTACATTCCATGTCTTTTAATGTATCTGTCGACTAAATATCAGTTAAATATCATATTTATATATACTTGTGTTCTGTTCAGCCTTTTAATGTACAGTCGTGGCCAAAAGTTTTGAGAATTACATAAATATTGGAAATTGGAAAAGTCGCTGCTTAAGTTTTTATAATAGCAATTTGCATATACTCCAGAATGTTATGAAGAGTGATCAGATGAATTGCATAGGGAGGGTGATGCTTGAAATCATTGTTCTTCCATTGTTAACCATGGTGACCTGCAAAGAAACGCGTGCAGCCATCATTGCGTTGCATAAAAATGGCTTCACAGGCAAGGATATTGTGGCTACTAAGATTGCACCTAAATCAACAATTTATAGGATCATCAAGAACTTCAAGGAAAGAGGTTCAATTCTTGCTAAGAAGGCTTCAGGGCATCCAAGAAAGTCCGGCAAGCGCCAGGATCGTCTCCTAAAGAGGATTCAGCTGCGGGATCGGAGTGCCACCAGTGCAGAGCTTGCTCAGGAATGGCAGCAGGCAGGTGTGAGCGCATCTGCATGCACAGTGAGGCGAAGAATTTTGGAAGATGGGCTGGTGTCAAGAAGGGCAGCAAAGAAGCCACTTCTCTCCAAAAAAGCATCAGGGACAAATTGATCTTCTGCAAAAAGTATGGCGAATGGACTGCTGAGGACTGGGGCAAAGTCATATTCTCCGATGAAGCCCCTTTCCGATTGTTTGGGGCATCTGGAAAAAGGCTTGTCCGGAGAAGAAAAGGTGAGCGCTACCATCAGTCCTGTGTCATGCCAACAGTAAAGCATCCTGAGGCCATTCATGTGTGGGGTTGCTTCTCATCCAAGGGAGTGGGCTCACTCACAAGTTTGCCCAAAAACACAGCCATGAATAAAGAATGGTACCAAAACACCCTCCAACAGCAACTTCTTCCAACAATCCAACAACATTTTGGTGAAGAACAATGCATTTTCCAGCACGATGGAGCACCGTGCCATAAGGCAAAAGTGATATTTAAGTGGCTCGGGGACCAAAACGTTGAAATTTTTGGTCCATGGCCTGGAAACTCCCCAGATCGTAATCCCATTGAGAACTTGTGGTCAATCCTCAAGAGGCGGGTGGACAAAAAACAAAAACCCACTAATTCTGACAAACTCCAAGAAGTGATTATGAAAGAATGGGTTGCTATCAGTCAGGATTTGGCCCAGAAGTTGATTGAGAGCATGCCCAGTCCAATTGCAGAGGTCCTGAAAAAAAAAGGGCCAACACTGCAAATACTGACTCTTTGCATAAATGTCATGTAATTGTCAATAAAAGCCTTTGAAACGTATGAAGTGCTTGTAATTATATTTCAGTACATCACAGAAACAACTGAAACAAAGATCTAAAAGCAGTTTAGCTGCAAACTTTGTGAAAACTAATATTTGTGTCATTCTCTTTGGCCACGACTGTATATTTCGAGATATAGTATTTAAGTATATTTTGTTGAACAGGCTGATGTAATGGAAAGTGTGAGGTTCAACAACTCTTTCTTCTACTACTTTAGAAGACATCTGTGTCGAGCTTCACTGGCTGTGTGCGGAGTCTCCAGCTGAATGGCCGCTCGCTCACCTCTGCCTCCCACAGCTTTGGGGTCACACCCTGCTACGAGGGCCCCTCGGAAGCTGGGACGTACTTCACTGAGGAGGGAGGATATGTGCTGCTGGGTAATGTACTTTATTACTCTGACTCAGACTCTCTTAAGTAAATGTTTGGGAGAAAGAGGAGTGTGATTAGTGAATGTCTGTCCACATGAGTTTACTTCATTGTTGTTGTATGGAATTCTTTCTCAGACATTCAAAAAAATGCTTTTCTTACTTAGAGTTTTTGTCTTGTTGCTAGTCCAAATATCTAAAAATTAAATCTGACATCAGTGAAAAATACTGTCTTGTTTTAAGAAATAATACGCCAAAATTAAGTGAGTTTTTCCTTAAAACAAGCAAAATAATCAAAAGGGGAAAACAAGATTATTTTGCTTACCCCATTGGCAGATTATTTAGCTTGTATTAAGGAAAAACTCACATAATTTTGGCAACAAGACAAAAATTCTAAGTAAGAAAAGCAATTTTTGCAATGTTTATGGAACAAAATTATTATTATATTTTTTGTAAATTTACACTAGCAGTCCACATTCTTTGCAGAATGAGTTTTAGTTTTATATAACCTTAAAATGGGTTGTTCTCTGGGTTGGGCAAAAAAGATACTGAAATGTATTTTAAAATAACATACCAAATATTTTAAGTGTATCAAAATAAACTATAAAATACACAAGTATCAAAATAAAATACTGTATTTTGAAAATACTTTTTCTTTGCAAACCTTCCATCAACAGGCCTATTCGATCAATCCCTTCACCATTAAACCGATTTAGTGAAGTAAACAGCTTTTCTCTGAGCAAGTCAGCTTCTCTGCACCTCATTCACCTCTACTGTACATGAGGTGAAAAAAAAATGTAACTTCTGTTTCTCTTTGATTAGATTTAGATTAGTATAGATTTAGTACAAATTTTATATAGAAAGTAATGTCTTGAAGATGATCTCTCTGTAAAAACCATTTAATGCAGATAATGAGTTGGAATATAGTACTATACAGGGGCGGACTGGCCATCTGGCAGACTGGGCAGTTTCCCGCTGGGCCGACGTACTTTTTGGGCCGGGCTGATCATCTTCTTTTGATCTTATCGGCCCATAAAACGCTTAGCAGCCTGTCGTTTTTTCTGCCTAATTATTAATTGACGATGCTGTGATCTGTGACGCTCTGAAAGTAAGATGTTTTTTTTTTCGGACAGACCGGCCCTTTTGACATAATCTGCAGCCTATTGGTTCTTTTCTTTATTGACATTGGGCTGACCCAATCACAAACTCTGTGTGAGCGTGCAACGCATTTGCCTTTTTACACATCGGCTGCGTCTGCAGTGCGGAGCTCATCGGCGGCTGTTGCACAGATCAATCTATCTCTGTCTATTCTATCTAGTTACCTATCTATCTATATAAATACACTTTTTATTTTTACTTTTCATCTGCACCAAGTCCCGCGGCAACTTCCTCCCATGCTGTTTCCTCAACCTGCAACTCTTTATTTTACAAATTATATCGATCCTAAAGAACTGTTTGCTTCTCACGCTCTATGAGGAGTGTCATTCAAGTCTTTTCAGGTGCACTCAGAGGACCATCGCCTGTGATATCATGTCATTTTGTTTTTGATTGTCAGCATGTAGGCCTATAGTTATAATAATATTTATACAACATAGTTATAAAGAAATTTATACATGATCAAACTTGTGTGCAACCAATACTACATTTTTTCAAATTTGGTTTTGTAGTTTGGGCCCAAATAAATATTTGTTGAACTTTTTTTAATCGTTTAAGTTCATTTGATTGACTATACCAAATCTTTAAGCTGTGTTTTGATGTTTTACTCTTGAGTTAAACATTTTAATTTGTTAAGGGTCTCTGATACATTGCTTTTATTATTTATCTTTATTTTGTTAATCAACATTAACTGTGTGCGTCAGCAGGCAGTTTTTGTTGTTCATTATTTAATATAGGCTCCCTCAAAACACACAGGCACACACAAGATGGACTTCCAGTGTGGATTATAATTTTATTATAATAATACATTTTTTTTTTTTTTTAGTTTTTAATTTGTCAACTCTCATTATTTCCTATATATGGCTTTTGTGCTTTTACAGAATAGGAGTTGGTAAACATATTCATATATGCCCACATTAGCTAATCACGATCCTCCAATCAAAGGATCCCAAGTCACTATATATATCCTCATTTCCTTTCTACAACTATCTTCGTCTGGAAGAAACCCCCCTTACTCCCCTTCTTCCACCTTCATCCAGAACGGGTGGCACGGTGGCCCAGTGACTAGCACTGTTGCCTCACAGCAAGAATACTACTGGCTCCGGGTCCTCGCCGGGTCATTGGTATTTCTGTGCATAGTTTGCATGTTCTCCCTGTGTCTGCGTGGGTTTCCCCCGGGTTCCTCCCCCCGTCCAAACATGCTCTATATTATAGACAAAATTAGCCTAAGGGTACTCTCACACTAGCACTTTCTGTCCGCACCCGGGTTCGCTTGACATCACAGTACGGTATGTTTAGCTGGTGTGAACGTGTCTTCTGAACTCGGGTGCGCACCCACGAACCGTACCCGAGTCCACCTGAAAGAGGTGGTCTGGGGTCCGGTTCACTTCTAGTATGAATGCAATCGTACCAAATAACGGAAGTAAACCGTCAACAGTACAACAACCTATCGTTTTTATAACGTTCATTCGTGTGTGTGTGTGCGTGCATGCGTGCATGTGTGTATCATGTACTGATGACAAGCGGGACTGAGCCAGGACAAACACAGTAATAATGTCTGCTTGTCTCCTCCAAAAACAGCTTCTGCAGACATTGGGTGATGTTCTGAACGTTTATAATATTTTTGCGGCAGACAGACGCGAGTCGCTTTCTGTATGTCCAAAACCAAAAGATTCAGCAAAAGCAGAACGACCGCGATGTGCGGACTTCTTTCCATTTTGCCACTTTGCTTTCATGGCCGTCACCTAGCAACAGCCATACACACAACAGCAGCGTGATGACGCAAGCATACAGGAGGAAGGATGCTCAGAAGGAAAAAAGACAGTGTGAACACAAACCAGCCGAGAAGGTGGCAAGGGGGGACAATCGAACTTGGGTACGGTCCAGGCAATTGAACCAAGTTAGTATCTTTTCCTGAATGTCTTACTCTCGGGAAGTTCACCTTTCGAGTTCGAGATCGACCTGAGCCCTGGGCCCGAGGATCCCTTGAGCTCAGGGCTCTCTCCCAGGACAGCAAGCCAAACAAGCTACTTATAAATTGTGAGCTAAGTGTGAACTCTTGAAATCTAGTTTTTTTTAAAATTGTATTTCTTCAATAATCAATGTAGAATCACGATTTCTGAAAACTACTAAAATCTCCAGTTTTAGTCATCTCCATAAATCATGTTTTTTTTGCAGTTGTACTCTTCAATACACAATATAAAATATTGATATCTCAAAAAAAATGTTGCTATCTGTTTTTGCTGCCATAAAACCTGAGTTGGAAGTTTTTGACCAATCTGTAGACTGGAGTATTATTCAATATTTTTGTCATAACTATGTCAACATTTGTAATTAACTATGTATAAAGAGCACCTGCAGGTCAGCTTCTGGCATTTGAAACAGCCAATGACGTTTTGTAGGTATCGCCACAGTAGGTTGTTGTAGTTGGTCGTAGTGTATGTGTGTAAATGAGTGTGTATGGGTGTTTCCCAGTACTGGGTTGCAGCTGGAAGGGTATCCGCTGTGTAAAACATATGCCAGAATAGTTGGCGGTTCATTCCGCTGTGGCGACCCCTGATGAATAAAGGGACTAAGCCGAGGGAAAATGAAGAAATGAAGAAATAGAGATCAAGAATGAGTATGTGAAACATTGTGAAACTATATGGATTTCTTGATAAAAAAGATTTGCTAAATTTTGAGCGAAGTGAAAACTATGACTTTGTTTCATATTAAGATAAACAAAGCACTATAGATTGTACAGATTCGAATTTCCCTGTCTAATGAGTTATTTTCCTGTTATTCAGAAGATTTACACACACGTTTATATTATTCTATAATGTACAAAACTGAAATAAAGAATGAATATATGAGTGCAAACACAGGTCTACTAGCTTCATCTGAAAAGCTAAGCATGTTGCAAGTGAGCGGTATTACGGTAAACACCAAGAGTGTGTTAACCAGCAGGGAACGTCATGCTAGTCTTGCACAAGAATGCCACTAAAAAATAAGCCAACACATCAGTGAGAGACACAGACAGACAGACAGAGGCTCCAGTGAGAGGACTGGAATGTGATTGCCTCTAATTTCCATGCTGCAGTGATCTGATTGGTTGGGGAAGATTTAAGCAGACCTCAAGGTCTTGGGAAACACAGTCGCAGCTGTTGAATGTGCATCGAGAAATTTCACGCCCTGGTGTGGTGGTCGGGGCGGGGGTTACATATGAACATAACTCTGGAGGACAGAATACAGTACTAAACAGCTGAATACTCCAATAATATCCAGCTGCAGACCCACACACGTTTCAGGACACTCGATCTAGGCTTTCAAGTGGGAATGACTTACTGTACACCTCGAGTAGTTTGATTAGGGCTAGAAGGGTTTCATCTGCGGCCACTGAGCATGTGCACATTAATAAAGTGTCACTTTTGTGACACTTTACAACAATAAATACAGTTTTTTGTCATTACTTTAAGAGGCTTGTGTGGGTATAGACGTTAATCAAACATAACATACTCAAACATTTACTTTTGCTGCTTGTTCAAACTCATTCAATTTCCTTCAGCTTAGTCCCTTTATTCATCAGGGCTCGCCACAGTGGAATGAACCGCCAACTTATCCAGCATATGTTTTACACAGCGGATGCCCTTCCAGCTGCAATCTAGTACTGGGAAACATCCATACGCACTCATTCACACACATACACTACGGCCAATTCTGTATTTGAGGCGTTCAGATGCAAAAACCTGAAATTTACCTCTAAAATGAGCATTTCTCTTAGTCTTATATGTTATTTCACTTTAAAGGTGCCATATAGTGCATTGATTCAATAAGTTCAATTATTCTCTGATATCTAGGTATGTGGTTTGGATAAGTTAAATTATTCTCCAGAAATCGATTTATGTGCCTATATATTACTTCATAAAATAAGCCTAGAATCAGAAGGTCCTTATTGACCATATTTGGAATGGTCATGAATATTAATGAGCTCCGCTCTGACGCAGCTCTTAGTGCTTGCTCTTGCTCTCTCTTACACACACACACAGCATGATGTACTGATAAACGTGCAAAAGAATCATCCTTAATTTGTCAAAAAAACCCCGAAGTAGATTCATTCATTCATTTTCCTTCGGCTTAGTCCCTTTATTCATCAGGGGTCCCCACAGCGGAATGAACCACCAACTTATCCAGCATATGTTTTACACAGCGAATGCCCTTCCAGCTGCAACCCATCACTGGGAAACACCCATACACTCTCACATTCACATACATACACCACGACCAATTTAGTGTATTAAATTCACCTGTACTTAAATTCGATTTGTGTTGGGACAACATGAAGGAATTGTGTGGAAGCCAGCATTTTTTACAGTGCAGGTTACTGTAAGGGGTAGGTTTAGGGTTGGGGTAGGTGTAAACATGTAGTAAAACACGTTTGGTTGAACAAACGAACTAAATATCTCATGATCTACAGCAGGGGTGTCCAAACTCGGTCCTGGAGGGCCGGTGTCCTACATATTTTAGTTCCAACCCCAATCAAACACACCTGAACCAGCTGATCAAGCTCTTTCTAGGTATACTAGAAACTTCCAGGCAGGTGTGTTGAAGTAAGTTGGATCTAATCTATGCAGGACACCGGCCCTCCAGGACCGAGTTTGGGCACCCCTGATCTACAGTCATATTTCAGTTATTACGCTCATATTCAATATTGTTCTTCATTATTGATCGAAATGAATATCAATAAAAAGAAATCCAATTCTGTATTTGAGGCGTTCAGATACAAAAACCTGAAATTTACCTCTAAAATGAGTTGAAAAAACAATTCTTACGTTTTTTCAGGGGGACAACTTGGGACAACATGAAGGAATTGTGTGGAAGCCAGCATTTTTTACAGTGCAGGTTACTGTAAGGGGAAGGTTTAGGGTTGGGGTAGGTGTAAACCTTAGTAAAACACAATTGGTTGAATTAACAAACTAAATATCTCATGATCTACAGTCATATTTCAGTTATTACACTCATATTCAATATTGTTCATTATTGATTGAAATGAATATCAATAAATAAAAAATCCAATTCTGTATTTGAGGCGTTCAGATGCAAAAACCTGAAATTTGCTTCTAAAATGAGCATTTCTCTTAGTCTTATGTTATTTCACTTTAAAGGTGCCATATAGTGCAATGACTCAATAAGTTAAATTATTCTCTGAGACCTAAATTAAATACCTAGATAAGTTACATTATTAACCAGAAATGGTTTTATATGCTTATTTATTACTTCATAAAATAAACCTAGAACCAGAAGGTCCTTATTGACCCTATTTGGAATATTTCATGAATATTAATGAGCTCAGCTCTTAGCGCTTGCTCTCTCTTAGGGTGCTTTCACACCTGTAGATCGATTGTTTTGTTCCGAAACAGGGATTAAAATTGTTACAATGTTTATTTTTGTTCTTGGTACGGTTCGCTTTCACACTGAAAAGTTTCTAAACGGACCAAAATAGCTAAAACAATTCACGTGCGAGTAAAAATTGTCAAATTGGTCAGAGCTCCAGGGTTTATTTGTCCCGCTCAGCTGTCATGAGTCCTTATTTTAATTTATGACGATGAGCAATAAGACATTATAAGCGAAAAACTGCGCTTTAATTTTGAATGATGACACCCACAGACATCGTCACTAAATATAAATCAGAGGTAAGACTTTCTCATACATAGCAGTTGCATTATAGGCTTTACATTATAGAGAGAAATAACAGGCAAACCAAGACAAACAGATAAACAGCTCTCTTAAATAGTTCAGCATGCTTTCACTTTCGTATTTGCCATGAAAGGCACATTTATGGGTTAGAATGACGACAACCCCTCCCTACTCATGATTCTCTCTTCATATAGCCATATATCCCTATGACATATCCAGAATACACTGTGATATAGCCTGGTTCGTTAGTCCGTTGGATCATATTGCTTTCTCACTACAATCGATCCGCTCCAGAGTTTGTTTCAATCGAGCCGAGACCACCTCATTCAGGCGATCTCGGACCGATTGTTTTGCCGCGGATCCGAGCGCGATTGCTGGTTTCACATATGCCAAAAGAAACGCGCTAACGGGGGAAACGCGTCCTTCATTTGTCAAAAAAAAAAAATTAACAAACGAAGTAGATGCCCTGCTAAATCTTTTTAACTTAAGTGGTGGAGAGGTTTATTTTAGCAAGGAGTAAGTGAGCTATGTAGTATGAATCACCAGACTCATTCATTCATTCATTTTCCTTTGGCTTAGTCCCTTAATTCATCAGGGGTCGCCACAGATATGTTTTACACAGCGGATGCCCTTCCAGCTGCAACCCAGTACTGGGAAATATAAATCACCAGACTGTGTAACCTAAAATAAATATAGGCTTATTTATAATTAAACTCGACAAAAGGGATCGACAGAGATGTATTATGTTGTATTTTGAAGCTATAATGTAAATGTAAACACAGTCAAGAATTAATATCAACCTCTGCATAAACAGATGAGGTTTAATAAAGTGTACTGCTATTCTTTCACTCCAGAGAAATGGCATTAAGAGCTGAGTCAAGACACAATGATTAAACGTGCACTAAACACAACACTCAGCAGTCTACATGTGTTTGTTACCTCAAATTACAAACATAGGGCTTACGTGCCTTCACTCCGGGAATCGAACCAGCAGCCTTTGGGTTACGAGTCCAACTCATTATTCATTCATTCATTTCCTTTTGGGCTTTATCAATCTGGGGTCGCCACAGCGGAATGAACCACCAACTTATCCAGCATATGTTTTACGCAGCAGATGCCCTTCCAGCTGCAACCCATCACTGAAAAACACATATACACTCCCATACACTATGGACAATTTAGCTTACCCAATTCACCTATAGCGCATGTCTTTGGACTTGTGGGGGAAACCGGAGCACCCGGAGGAAACCCACGCCAACACGGGGAGAACATGCAAACTCCACACAGAAATGCCAACTGACCCAGCCGAGGCTCGAACCAGCGACCTTCTTGCTGTGAGGCGACAGCACTACCCACTGCGCCATAACTGTACAGTATAATCTGTTTATCCAGCATTTTGCATTCAGACGAGCTCTAAAGAGTCGTGGATTAGCACTACATAAAAAAACTAACTGGTGCAGCTGGGTTTGAATTTGTGGCATCTCTCATTTTCAAAATAAGAGTCCCACATACATGGTACATTTAATATAAATTTTGCTACACTTAAAAATAAGGAAGGAAAATGATCATTGGATCATATGCCCATGTCAAACCTAACTCTTATCATACGATTATGCCTAGGTATACCCTGATTTTCTTTATAGGGCACCTTTAAAGGCAATGAAAACAATCTACTCATTGCTATAAAAGTATAATTACTAAACCGACACACAGGAGCCTGAGAAAACTTTTCATTTTAGATGGCACTTGCATCTGAAATACTGTTTGGTGTATTTTTAATAAATACTGTACACATAAATCATGTCGACATTCTTGGGATAGCTTATTTTTAAATTGACATCCAGTACAGTAGGTGGCGATAATGCTCCTAAAACAAGAAGACAGATCCATCATTTATCATATATGGTTCGCCCTGGACTGGATTTTAGACTGTAAAAAAATGGCCTGGATGGTATGGCTGGGTTTGTGTGTCTTCAAACGTGAATGTCTGAATGTATTAGCCATTTTGTGGTTCGAATCCGAGCATAATATGCTGACATAAAGTATGTTCTTTTCCTGTTGTGCAGATGACTCCTTTCATTTTGGCTCAAGCTTTAAGATGGTGATGGAGGTTCGCCCTCGTGTGGCTTCAGGAGTGCTTCTGCATGTCTTCACGGAGCAGAAGGAATATCTCACCTTGTACATCTACCAAAGCCAGGTCTGAAAATCCTATCAAAGAGTCAACAGTTCTAAACGTCCCATGCTATGGCATCACATTTCTGTCAATAATATGTTCTTGATTTGAAATGCAAGTTGGGCATCATACAAGTTGCAAGTTGGCCACTCTTCAGGCCTTCAAGTTCCTTTTTATGGAGTAAAATGGTTGCTTATTTTTAAAATCTATATTATTACAGAAATTATTGTTTTTGGACACTGATGCTGTTCATAATTAGATTTACTTATTTATTTATTTCATTCATTTTCTTTTCGGCTTAGTCCCTTTATTAATCAGGGGTCGCCACAGCGGAATGAACCGCCAACTTATCCAGCATATGTTTCACGCAGCAGATGCCCTTCCAGCTGCAACCCATCACTGGGAAACATCCATACACACTCATTCACACACATACACTACGGACAATTTAGCTTACCCAATTCACCTATACAGCATGTCTTTGGACTTGTGGGGGAAACCGGAGCACCCGGAGGAAACCCACACGAACACGGGGAGAACATGCAAACTCCACACAGAAACGCCAACTGACCCAGCCGAGGCTCGAACCAGCAACCTTCTTGCTGTGAGGCGAACGTGCTACCCACTGCGCCACTGTGACGCCCTATTTATTTATTTATTGGTATAAAACCTTTGAGATGTACCATCTTATTTTCCAAGGGGGTCCCAAAGTGTATCACACAAACAACAAACACACAACATTATACAAAGCACCTCAAAATGATCAGATTAGAAACAAAACAGAATACAAAATATAATATAGCAATGTAATCAGTAACATCTCCAAGAATGACATGTACATGTAAAAAAATATGATAACAAAGTTTGCTTAAATATATTAAATGAATCGAATATCAGCTGGTCAATTATTCCAGTCTGTAGGATGTTTTTTAGCCTTTTTTAAATAATAATTAAATGCAATTAGTATTTTGACCTATTAAGCAGGAGTTTGAATGGTATTCATTCATTTTTCTTTGCCGTAGTCCCTTTATTCATAAGGGGTCGCCACAGTGGAATGAACCGCCAACTTATCCAGCATAAGTTTTACACAGCGGATGCCCTTCCAGCTGCAACCCAGTAATGGGAAACATCCATACACTCTTATTCACACACATACACTACAGCCAATTTCATTCATTCACTTTCCTTCGGCTTAGTCCCTTTATTCATCAGTGGTCGCCACAGCGGAATGAACCGCCAACTTATCCAGCGCATGTTTTACACAGCGGATGCCCTTCTAGACGCAACCCAGTACTGGGAAACACCCATACACACTCTCATTCACACACACACACACACACACACACATACACTACAGCCAATTTCATTCATTCACTTTCCTTTGGCTTAGTCCCTTTATTCAGCAGTGGTCGCCACAGCGGAATGAACCGCCAACTTATCCAGCATATGTTTTACACAGTGGATGCCCTTCCAGCTGCAACCCAGTACTGGGAAACACCCATACACACTCATTCACACACACACTCATACACTACGGCCAATTTAGCTTACCCAATTCACCTATAGCGCATGTGTTTGGACTGTGGGGGAAACCGGAGCACCTGGAGGAAACTCACGCCAACTCAGCGACATGCAGACTCCACACAGAAACGCCAACTGGCCCAGCTGGGACTCGAACCAGTGACCTTCTTGCTGTGAGGCGATTTTGCAGTGTTTGAAATATGCTTAAAGCATTTATGTCAACTAAAATTTACTTTGTCATTTCTTTTGAAACTTGTCTGTCTTTTGAAATATGTAATAGCACATTTGCAATTCTGAAGTTTATTCAAATAAATGAATTTTAATATTTCAAACGACCTACACGTACTTAAGCTTTGCTTTGTCATAAATACTCAAATCAAAGCACAAAACATTTTCAAAAGATGATTTTGAGTAAAAGGTTTAATTGAACATTATTGCACAGTTTACCTTTTAAAAGTGTACTGAAGTGTGCTGATCATAAAAGTCCACTGTTACACTTATAATTAAATATGCAGGAAGCACCTTAAAAATAAAAACCTTTCATTCTTAAGCATGTGGAGTATGGTAGTCTATTTGTGTAGTTATGAAATAATAAATTATCCAGGAATATATTTAAATCAGGGTGGCGCAGTGGGTAGCGTGTCGCCTCACAGCAAGCAGGTCGCTGATTCGAGTCTTGGCTGGGTCAGTTTCTGTGTGGAGTTTACATGTTCTGCCCGTGTTTGCGTGGGTTTTCTCCGGGAGCTCCGGTTGCCCCCACAAGTCCAAAGACACGCGCTATAGGTGAATTGGGTAAGCTAAAATAGTCCGTATTTTATGTGTGTGAATGGGAGTGTATGGGTGTTTCCCAGTGATGGGTTGCAGCTGGAAGGGCATCCGCTGCATAAAACAAATGCTGGATAAGTTGGTGGTTCATTCCACTGTGGCGACCCCAGATTAATAAAGGGACTAAGCCGAAAAGAAAATGAATGAATGAATGAATATTTAAATCATTGTTGCCAAAAAAATCTCAGCAGGAATATCACACAGATATTTACCCCTTTTCTTGATCATCTCCAAAACCTTTAACAACACTGTAAAAAAATTCTGGGTTCCACACAATTCGTTCATGTTGCCTCAACACAAATCGTTTAAGTTGACTTGATAGTTTTCACAAATTTAAGTGGATTGAACATAAAACAATTAAGTTGCCCCGCCAAAAATATTATTTTTAAATAAGTAGTATGAACAAGCGGCAAAAGTCTTTTTTTTTGAGTGAATGAGAACACTCAATGTTAATCTTATTTATTTATTGTCAACAGTTGATTTCTGTATGGATAAATTGTTCGCAGTTTAGTGCTGAATGAGAATCCAAACGATTCATAATCCACAGTTAACGTATTAATCCATATTAACGTTACAGCTTATTAAGTACCATATAGATTTAACTTAAGAACACATTTTACAGCATGTCACACTGCTAACACAAGCTAACATGCAGGATATTCTGTATCTTAACTTCCATTCAATTATATATATATATATATATTTTTTTTTTTCGTTATATATGTTAGCTTGATAAAAAGGTTGATTTACAAACAAACTGAAAAGAGAGGAACAGAAAAAATAGTGTAGTTGTCTGTTTAGATGCCATGTTTGTTACTACAGCTCAAATATTTCATATTGATTAAAGGGGTGGTCCACTATGATATCATATTTTAAACTTTAGTTGTTGTGTAATGTAGCTGTGTGAACATAAACAACGTCTCTGAATGTAATATGCTCAAAGTTCAACGCAAAGGGAGACATTGGCTTTTACAGAGTTAGCTTAGCAAAGCCTACAGCGAACGAATTTGGGGACTACAAAAAAATAAATCCGGGCTAGTGAGATCACAAACGCTTCAGGTTACGCGCATTCACCTCGCGCACACACCCTGCAAAGCGAAGGGCCATGGCCAGAGGCGCTGTAATGTTATAGCAGAAAAAGCTATAATGCCGTCCAAACGCTGCTATTTCCACAGAGCTTCTTCTGTTTCTGTTTTTGGGCTTCCAAAGGACACGACACAAAGACAGAAGTGCTTACAGTTTCATTTTAATTATGTTCCAGAGAATTATATAAACAACAGAGCTTTAGCATTTGACAAAGGAGAACTTCCAGAATCTCTCCCAGTTCAGTGCTGGATTCGGTTAAAACTCCTCCAACAGACGAAGCTGTGGACTGTGAGCCACAACCTGTAAGTGTTTTTATTTATTAAAATTGATCAACTACAGGCACAGTTTCTAGCGTTAACGAGGACGTAAACAAGGATGTATACAACAGGAAATGCTGTTTGGCACCTCCAACAATTTAGCTACAATTTCATATTTATCAGTCAAACCGCTGTAAACAGCCACAATCTTCAGCAGCGTGTGCAGTGTCTCTCTATGCGGCTGCTTTCCGAGCGTTCTACATCTCAAATAACGAACTCACAAAAGATATTAAAACGTTTTCATTTTACTTACACATGCTTATTCCGAATATATGTGAAAGACACTTGTCAGATTTTATTTTAGAGAGCAGGCGTGAGCTGTGTGCTCTACATTTCTGTCTGATTCAGGCAGCTAACGCTGCTAACAGCTGCTCTGAACCTCTGACTGGACTGTTCACACAGCGCAAAAGCACGTGCTTATAGGGGAGTGACGTGGAGCTAATCCGCGAATCACAGCACATTATGTTAGCGACCAATCAGAGCCTCTTGAGGGCGGGCCTTTCAGAGGAACTAGGAAATATGACAGTCGTTTGCATGTTAGCTGAGTAGCTGTATATAATCAAAGTAAGATTTATGAAAAAATAACGTGATTTTCTACAAGTGAAGCATGAGCACACATTGCTTTGCATCTTATAAACACAACCAAGCCCTAAAAATACACTCTGGACCACCCCTTTAAACTGACAGTATTATGTTGTTGAACCATAATATTTGTATGAACATAATGTATATGTGATTTAAACGATGGGAGATGTGACCATGACAGGGAAACCTTACTAGCTAGTTAATTTCTACAATAATGCCGTGTGCTGTTGGTTGTTAATCAGTGAGTTGCAAAGTTGTATAGGCAAGCAATAGGGAGGGCCAGTTTGGCAATGCAAAAACTGTATATTGTGGCTTTGTGCATGCATTTCATGTTTTTAAAAAGAAGTATGAAGTCATTTGGGTTTCCCAGTGATGTGTTGTGGCTGGAAGGGCATTTGCTGTGTAAAACATATGCCAGAGTAGTTGGCGGTTCATTCCGCTGTGGAAGGTGAAGGAAAATGAATAAATGATTTGATTGATTTGATGGTATTTTGTAGGTGGTTGTTGTGGTGAATAATGGTATCACTGAGTTCTCCACCCACGTCTCTCCCAGAAAAGAAATCTGTGACGGACACTGGCACAAGATCACAGGTAGAGACTTTTAATCTATTCTAAAGGTCGTTGCACACTGAAGTCGTAAATTTTCTTATGCGTTTGTTTTCCGTATTCAAATCCAAAAAATTTGTTACGCACCTAAACCTAGCACAATGAGTGCGATGCGTATTAAATAATGTGTTGCAAAATAATTCACAAAACAATACAAGATGGAGTCTTCGAGTAGTGAAGATGATTTTGTTGTCTTTTCTCTGCTTAACAAAAGAAGGAGAAAATATTGGGTCGGTCCCATTTTTAGTCTGTAGAGAGCGGATGGAGAGTTCCACCTCCTTATTAAAGAGCTGTGGGATTATCCCGACCCAGTCAAAGTTTACTTCAGGATGTCTTGTGGCTCAGTTTGATACTTTGCTAGCGATACTGGAGCTACATATTAAAAACAAGATCACCCATTTCCATGAACTAATTGATCCTGAACTGAGACTGAGTTTGTCCAAGGTACGGAGACACAGACAGACCCATGTAAACAGACACACACACACCAAACCATGCAGACAAATTGGCATACAATAAACCACAGAACATTTGTATTATATTAGTTTCTCCGACGCCATTTTGGATGTTGCTTTTCGCTTGTACGGCGGGTGGCCCTGATTTGTCAAAACACCTCCCAAAATGCATCTTCTGATTGGAAATTGGAAAAAATCTAACTCGATTAGATTTTTTTTAATGATGGACGAAAGTTTTGGAGGCAGTGTGTCAATACAATTGACACAACATGAGGTCGAATATATTTTTTAACGTGCGAAAATTTCGCATTCAGTGTGCAATAACCTCAACTGTTATATCACCTCCATCACTGTAACTTTTAACTAATTTGACAACATTTAAAGGATTTTTTCCTCCAAAAATAAAAATGATGTCATGACTCACCATCATGTTGTCGCAGTCCGCTGAGATCTTTGTTCATCTTCAGGACACAAATTAGGATATTTTAGATTAAATCCGAGAGCTCCCTTATCCTCCATAGGCAGCAGTGGTCACAAGATGTTTAAAGTCCAGAAACGGATGTAAAAACATTGTCAAAACATTCCACATGACATCAGTGGTTTGACTGTAACCATGCGACGCTCCAAGAACACTTTTGTGCACCAAAAAAAAAAAAACTATAAAAAATGACTTTGTTTGCCAATGGCTTCTTCAATTCAATTCATCTTTATTTCTCTAGCGCTTCTATAATGTAGATTGTGTCAAAGCAGATTTAGAAGTTCTAGTAAATTGAAACTGTGTCAGTGTAGTTTTCAGAGTTGAAGTTCAGTTTAGTTCAGTTCAGTGTGCTTTAATTTTCACTGCTGAAAGTCCAAACACTGAAGAGCAAATCCATCGATGCGCAGCTCTACAAGTCCCAAACCAAGCAAGCCAGTGGCGACAGCGGCGAGGAACAAACGAAAGTGAAGGAAAAAAAACCTTGAGAGAAACCAGGCTCTGTTGGGCACAACCATTTCTCCTCTGGCCTTCATCTGGAACAGAAACATCTGGCCCTCTCTTCATTATCAGATCAGGGTGCATGTTTACTATGGGCAATATGATGCTGGCACTGCTGACTCAAATGGTAATATGAAAAAACACACCCTGACTTGTCACAGAAGAGAAGATATTGTCAAACAAAAGTTGTTTTTGCAGTTTTTTGGTGTACAAAAGTGCTGAGCTGAAAGGCAAAGCTCTCGATTTACCGATCAATCTACGTTCCTACTCTCACCTATGGTCATGAGCTTTGGGTCATGACCAAAAGGACAAGATCTCGGATACAAGCGGCCAAAATGAGTTTCTTTCGCAGGGTGGCAGGGCGCACCCTTATAGATACGGTGAGGAGCTCTGTTACCCGGGAGGAGCTCGGAGTAGAGCCGCAGCTCCTCCACATGGAGAGAAGTCAGCTGAGGTGGCTCAGGCATCTGTTTTGGATGCCTTCTGGACGCCTACCTAGGGAGGTGTTCCAGGCATGTCCCACCGGGAGGAGGCCTCAGGGAAGACTCAGGACACGCTGGAGGGACTATGTCTCTTGGCTGGCCTGGGAATGTCTTGGGATCCCTCCGGAGGAGCTGGAGGAAGTGTCTGGGGTTCTCTCCTGAGACTGCTGCCCCCGCGACCCGGCCCTGGAAAAGTGGAAGAAAATGAATGAATGACAAAAGTGTTCTTGGAGTTTCACATGATTACAGTTAAACCACTAAAGTCACATAGACTGTTTTGACAATGTTTTGGGTTTCTTTTCTGGACTTTGAACATCTTGAGACCATTGCTGTCTGTGGAGGATGAAAGAGCTCTCGGATTACATCTAAAATATCTTAATTTGTGTTCTGAAGATGATCGAAGGTCTCAGGGGTTTGGAACGACATGAGGGTGAGTAATTAATATAAGAATTTAAACTATTTTGGTTAAACTAGTCCTTTAATCATTGTGCTTTTTTAAATTGTAATTTGTTTTAATTCACAATTATTTCATAAATATTACTTTGAATAGTTTTTTCCTTTGCTCTTCAACTATGACTATACCTAGATGTAATCTCTGCAGTCATTAAAGGTTTCACCTGAATTTGTCATAGATAATTACATGAGTAATACTATTGTGGTGCATTAAATTATGACGACTATGCTTTGTTGTGTTTTTCCAGTGATCAGAGATGGTAATGTGGTTCAACTGGATGTGGACTCTGAGGTGAATCACGTTGTGGGATCTGTCAGTGAAGCAGCACAGAGCAGCAGTTCGCCACTGTTTATTGGTGGAGCTCCAGGTCAGTTGCCAGCAGCCGCAGTCATAGTTTGCTACAACACTAATGCTGGCAGACAATAGTCACACATATATGAAGAGTTCAGATGCAAAAATTTCCAAGTGCCATTTGAGATTTTTGCCTAAAATTAGCATTTAGCGTTAGCGTTTTTCTCAGGCTCCTATGTTTATTTTCAGTTGTTTCATTTTAAAGGCAATGAACATAATCTATTCATTGCCATAAATGTGAAATTACTGAACCTATAAACAGAATTTAGATGACACTTAAAACACTGGTAACAAAGCTTTGTTTTGTTCTTTGTTTGATGGCAAAAAGAATTTCGAAAAGGCTGAGTGACGGTATACTGTTTTCGAACGCTACCTTATATTAATGGAACAACATTTAGAACTTTATCAGATGTGGCTTGACGGGGTTGTGGTTGTGGAGTATTTCCGCAAGTGATTGTACATGTGCGGATACATCTGTACCAGTTCTAGTACTCCACCCTCCAGTATATTCATCTTGCTATCTTGGTGATGTGCTGGATATTTTTCTTCTGTCTGATTCTGTAGATACAAACTAAGATGGTGGAGTTCCAGAACACACACACATTTGTAGTCGTCACGGACCAATACGAACTCCCCCAAAATATTTGCTTTAGTTGGCTGTTTCGAACTGCCAAAATAGACTCAAAAAGAACTTCGTTTGGCTGGATTTAAATGACATAATTTCAGTTCCTTTTTTCAATTTCGTTTGAAGTATACCGGGACCTTCAGAGGGTTTCGCATCTGAACTCTTCATATGCAAATTGCATATATCATATATGACATATCAAGTTCATGTTTAGATTTCACATTTATAAAAATGTCATATCTACCTTTGTATTGGATCAGAAAAGTTTGTCAAATTGACCTAAGACACGAGTGGGTGTTGTTCAGTAATTTTAGGACAGCTTTGAGGAAAGGTTTTGAACCACTTTAAATTTTGACTACTGACAAAAATATTGCAAAAATGTCCATTTACATATATTTTTTCAACCATTATAATTACAAATACGCACATATGTTCATGTGTGCGTGTGTGTATATATATATATATATATATATATATATATATAATATTTGTTTAATAATTACAATTTCACAGGTGGGTTTATCATATTGTCTGTACAGTATAAGTACAATGCAAAATGTAGGCACACAATAACTGTATCAAATCCACTCAGATTTTAGAGGCAGTCAAATATTCATGTTTTTCCCTCCTGTCTATTCTTAATCCAAGTAAAACACTGTTTTCCTTTATATGCTGTACTGTATTGTGATAGAGGTTGTTCAAATCTTTTTGTCCTCTTTCTCTGCTCCAGACTCCATGCTGTCCTCCAGTCTGCTCAGCAGGAGAGGCTTCACGGGCTGCATGAGGAGCGTGTCTGTGAACGAGTCTCCTGTAAGCTTTAGTAAAGCGGCGCTGGTCAGTGGCTCAGTCGGAGTGGGCGCCTGTCCTTCTGCTTGAGCTCTGGCCACTATGTCTTCAAGACCACCCAAAAGCAGTGGCGTTTATTGCTTGGGTTTCAGTAAAGAATGAAGCACCACCGTCACTGCATTTATCATGCCTCTTTAGCATCGTTTATAGCTATTCTAATACTAATGCGTTTATTAATTACTAATGTGCTGTAAACCTGAGCAAGGCATCCATTATGTTAAACATTTATACCAAAAGATATACACTCACCGGCCACTTCCTTAAGTACACTTTACTGGCACCGGGTTAGACCCCATTTTGCCTTCAGAACTGCCTTAATCCTTTGTGGCATAGATTCAACAAGGTACTGGAAATATTCATCAGAGATGTTGGTCCATATTGACATGATAGCATCACACAGTTGCTGCAGATTTGTCAGCTGCACATCCATAATGCGAATCTCCCGTTCCACCACATCCCAAAGGTGCTCTATTGGATTGAGATCTGGTGACTGTGGAGGCCATTTGAGTACAGTGAACTCATTGTCATGTTAAAGAAACCAGTCTGAGATGATTCGCGCTTTATGACATGGCACGTTATCCTGCTGGAAGTAGCCATCAGAAGATGGGTACACTGTGGTCATAAAGGGATGAACATGGTCACCAACAATACTCAGGTAGGCTGTGGCATTGACACGATGCTCAATTGGTACTAATGGGCCCAAAGTGTACCAAGAAAATATCCCCCACACCATTACACCACCACCACCAGCCTGAACCGTTGATACAAGGCAGGATGGATCCATGCTTTGATGTTGTTGACGCCAAATTCTGACCCTACCATCCGAATGTTGCAGCAGAAATCGAGACTCATCAGACCAGGCAACGTTTTTCCAATCTTCTATTGTCCTGTTTTGTTGAGCCTGTGTGAATTGTAGCCTCAGTTTCCTGTTCTTATCTGACATGAGTGACACCCGGTGTGGTCTTCTGCTGCTGTAGCCCATCCGCCTCAAGGTTGGACGTGTTGTGCGTTCAGAGATGCTCTTCTGCAGACCTCGGTTGTAACAAGTGGTTATTTGAGTTACTGTTGCCTTTCTATCAGCTGGAACCAGTCTGGCCATTCTCCTCTGACCTCAACAAGGCATTTGCGCCCACAGAACTGCCCCTCACTGGATATTTTCTCTTTTTCGGACCATTCTCTCTAAACCCTAGAGATGGTTGTGCGTGAAAATCCCAGTAGATCAGCAGTTTCTGAAATACTCAGACCAGCCCGTCTGGCACCAACAACCATGCCACGTTCAAAGTCACTTAAATCACCTTTCTTCCCCATTCTGATGCTCGGTTTGAACTGCAGCAGATCGTCTTGACCATGTCTACATGCATTGAGTTGCTGCCATGTGATTGGCTGATTAGGAATTCGCGTTAATGAGCAGTTGGACAGGTGTACCTAATAAGGTGGCTGGTAAGTGTATATGTTTATGAAAGGCTGATACTTTTTAAAAAAGTATGTGAGAGACCGAGAGATAGTCTTAAGTCATATATATTGCCGTGTCATTTTAATAAACTGCTTCACTCTCTTTTTCAACACTTGTCGATTTCTTTAATAAAGTTGATGTTTTCTGATATTTGCTTTGAGGTTAAATAATGGGTATTATGAAGCTATTTGTACAAAACCATTTTAAATGTGTTAATTGAACAACCATGAATTGATAGAAATAGTATCCATGCAGATTTTACATTAATATTTTATACTACATTAATTATTGATAATTTATGCTAAATTCTAAATACTTTTCATTCATTAATTTTCTTTTCGGCTTAGTCCCTTTATTAATCTGGGGTCGCCACAGCGGAATGAACCACCAACTTATTCAATTCAATTCATCTTTACTTCTATAGCGCTTTTACAATGTAGATTGTGTCAAAGCAGCTTCACATAGAAGATTATAGTGAATTGAAATGGTGTCAGTTCAGTTTTTAGAGTTTAAGTTCAGTTTAGTGTGGTTTAATTTTCACTGCTGAGAGTCGAAACACTGAAGTGCAAATCCATCGATGCGCAGCTCTACAAGTCCCGAACCATGCAAGCCAGTGGCGACAGCGGTGAGGAGCGAACTTCACCAATTTGCGAAAGTGAAGGAAAAAAACCCTGAGAGAAACCAGGCTCAGTTGGGCACGACCAATTCTCCTATGGCCAAACGTCTTGTGCAGAGCTGCAGTCTAGGCGCCGGAGGCTGGTGAACGCTGGACGTCAGCGAAGACTCGTCCGTCACTGGGGTCTCACAGGAATCAGTCTCATGCTCTCCACTCCTCATTGACCACCACAGCAGCTGCTCAGGATACGGCCTGGTCCGGGATTATGGAAACCTTGGGATCATCTCTTCACAGGTCTTGGATTGCATTAGTGGCACTGCATAGTCTCTGGGGGCCTCGTGATGAGTATCCCCAGGTGGAAATAGAGAATAAAGAGAATAATTAGCGTAGCTGCTGTTCATAGTGTATATAATGAGATGCAAAAACCTGCGTGGAGCACATTCATGCATCATACCGTTAT
>CAIGQV010001262.1:1188358-1215171 GCA_903798115.1 Danio jaintianensis
GCGGAACTAACAGCTGATGGTGGCCATAACAAAGCCAAACGCAGAGGATCGTGAGTTCAGAAACGCATTTATATCGGAAAAGGAAGAAGCACGCGTCGCATTTTCAACGTGGTTTTGGACGCAATATGCGAGTAGCCCCATAAAGGTTTAACCTGAGAGATACAGTACTGATTTATAATAGATACGTGATTAAAAGCCACGCGGGGCGATTACAACCTATAACACACAATTAAATAAATATTTTGCAAACTACACAAAACCAGGCAACAATTTTAATTACACTTACGTGTTATGATCTGGAGGAAGAAGAAACTGGTCCATATGAACTGCAACAGTTACTGACAAAGTCCCATACATAATAGTCTCTGCTTCTCCTTCCTCTAATAGCAAACGGCCGACGAATCCCGCGTTGCAGCGTAGGTTATTGCATCAATCATCAAAAAAATGACAGGAACAAACACAGCACTAGGTTGGCTATACTGTGGTGTTGTTGTGAAAATGAACTTTATCCCTTTATTCCCCGCAGCCGAATCTCCATCAGTCAATGATCATCATCTTTGCGTCATGATCAGTCCCGTGATCCCCCACGCTCCGCTAGTGTCTGAAGGGAAAGCTTGTTCACATTTTACCGGATGCGGTACTACATATTTGGTGATGTACCCTATCAACACGTTCAAGCAAAAGATCCGAACCCAACTCGATTCATTCATTCGATTCTGAGTCAACTATTTCGTTAAAGAATCAATAGTTTTAAACACGGTGCACTTTCAGATTTAAACCTCAGCTGGATGTTTTCATGCACTTAGTGCTGTGTTACACACTGCATGGAAGCTCATTTTCAAAAACCCATAATAGGGGCTCTTTAAAGGAACACTCCACTTTTTTCTTGAAATTGGCTCATTTTACAAGTCACCTAAATTTAAAGAGTTGAGTTTTACCATTTTTTTTTTTATATAGCTAAACGTCAGGTCAGGTGGGAGCACTTTTAGCTTAGCTTAGCATAAATCATTGAATCGGGTTAGACTATTATCATCTTGCAAAAAAAAATTAAGAGGAGTTTTGATACTTTTTCTATTTAAAGCTTGACTTTTCTGTAGTTATATTGTGTACTAAGACCGACAGCAAATGAAAAGTTGCTATTTTTCTAGCTGGATATGGCTAGGAACTATACTCTCATTCTCAGGCCTGCTTAGCTTCGTTCTTAGGCTGCAGGGTGCTAAAGCTGCTGCAAATTTTGAAATGATACTGTTACTAAATGAAAACAACAATTTTGAACTCGTCTCCTTTATTGCATGACCACCATGGCCGTTCACCAACAAAACAATAACTCCCGCTCTCCCCGGAAGTGACCTTTTGACATAACATAAAAGCCCTCCTTCCTTTCCATGTGCTGCATACACATTTACGATTGTCATAACCAAAAATTTAACTTAACAATACAATCAAATTTGATCAACAACTACTCATGCTAATTATTCCCTTTTTAACCGTGTGCTGGAATCATCACATTTACTTGTAAACAATATACCATCAGATCCAGGCATCAAAATCAAGATGCTAATTCAAATACATCAGCATACTGTCTAGTATGCACAGTATTTGGTTGATGATGAATCAGTCAAGTACTCAAGAAGACAAAATGATCTTTCTTCATCAAAACAACAGAAATCGATGCTAAATTTCCAACATAACAGAAAAAACTATTGTATGTTTGTTTGCAGGCCGTGTTAGTAGACATGGAGGAGGGCGTCCTTGGAGAGATTCTGCAGGGGCCGTTGCGTTCTCTCTTCAGCAGCGCACAGCTCATAAGCGATGTCTCTGGTTCAGGGAATAACTGGTGAGAGTCTGTTTACTCATGCTTGTATACTCCATTTGGTGTGGATGTCAGCTTTGGTTTTGATGTGGTGGAGAAAGAAAACTCATAGGTACAGATAGCTGTCGATTAGGGTTGTCACGATACTGGAATTCGGTACCAATCGATACTGAAATTTTAAAAACGTCCATTTCCCGCTAACATTTGAGCGCTGTTGAGCACATTCTTTAATAGTGCTGATTTGCCATTGTGTTCACATGCTCAACAGAAATGACTGTGATTGGCCGTGAAGGTCATCAGTTCACCGAACTCACTGCTGTTTACTGAGTGTAACCACAGATACAGGGACACTGGAGTGTTTCAAAGTCACGTCGATCAGCTGGTTTGTCTATAAGCTGACATACGAGCGATCCACTGATGAATCACGGCTTTAAAACGCTTTTGTGGTTACACTCAGTAAACAGTGGTGAGTTCGGTGTACTGATGACCTTTACGGCCAATCACAGTCATTTATGTTGAGCACGTGAACACAATGGCAAAACAGCACTGTGGACGTGTTTAAAACTTCAGTATCGATTGGTACCAAATTCCAGTATCATGCAACCCTACTGTCGATACCTGCAGGGTTATATTGGAGTGTTGTAGCCTTTAAAAGACAGCACTTGTGCTCATGTCTGCAACAAATAAGAGTCCACGGCCATGTTTTCTGTGACTACTTGAAACCTGGGCTGCATCTGAAGTCGTCTACTACTCTAGTAGGTACTACATTTGAATTTGAGTTTACTACACGACCATTAGAAAAGTATGTTCTATATAGTATGAATGTAAGTAGTATGAATTGGTCTCGGACGTACTACATCTGCCATTTGTCATCACATGATCTACCCGTGTCAGTTGCGTTGCTTCACTTCCATTCATAAATTATCTTGTGTGGTATTATGACATAGCATTGCGTCCATTGGTCATCGGGTTACGTCTCGCCTACCGTTTTTCGAATACTATAAATTTGAACATACTACTTGGCTCACATATTGTGTTTCACATACTATTTAGTAATAGGGTTGCACGATACTGGAATTCGGTACCAATCGATACTGACATTTAAAAAATGTCCATTTCCCGCCGACATTTGAGCGCTACTGAGCACATTCTTAAACAGCGCTGATTTGCCGTTGTGCTCAACAGAAATGACTGTGATTGGCCATGAAGGTCATCAGTTCACCGAACTCACCGCTGTTTACTGAGTGTAACCACAAATACAGGAAAACTCTAGCGTTTTAAAGTCGCGATTCATCAGTGGATTGCTCGTATGTCAGCTTATAGACAAACCAGCTGATAGACACAATAAAAGTGCAAAGATAAATGAGAAAGTGATTGGTGAGACGGGGCTAACATGGGTTATCAGTTGTTCAGCAAAAATTGATAAGAATTCAATTAAGGAATAATTGACATCAGGCCATTGAATTATTAGAAAATAAGGCACACTTGAGGTGGTCCTGCACCCACAGCGTGAAGCGGGTGACTGAATGGCTCATTCACACCTTGTCAGATGTGTTTAAGCTCTTCTGATCACAATAAGTGGGCAATGCTTACTAGAGAAAAACGAAATGTTTTTATCTGTGTGCCGAGTTGGAAAACACACATGACCACACTGCATTTGTTGGTTTGTAGCTCAAATGTGGCTACTCATCTTTCGGTTTAACCCTTTGATCCCCTGCATTGGTCTAAAGTGACCCGACTGACTTTATTTTTTTCTATGTCTTTGCTATAAATTAATTGGTTTTCCAGGAATACGTCAGTTAACTTGTTTTTGATCATCATAAATTCTTATTTTTGTTTTCTTTTTTACATTTTGAATACAAATAATTTTTGTGAATTCACCCTTCTAATGCACAACATGGCTCTAAAATGACCCGTATTTATTCCCTATGTTATTTAAAATATGGGTGACTATATATATATATATATATATATATATATATTTATTATTATTATTGTTATTATTATTTTTTTATATATTTTATTTTTTGCTGAATCTTTAAAGGAAATGCGTTTTATCGTTTATTATTCCTAGTATTCAGTGTGATATTGGTTATCAGTGATGTATGCATGTTAGGTGTAACAAAGTGGCCAATAAACATATTTAAAGTGTTAAATATGTTGGTTTAAATGAGTGCTAAAATCATTCATTCATTCATTTTCTTTTCGGCTTAGTCCCTTTATTAATCTGGGGTCGCCACAGCGGAATGAACCACCAACTTATCCAGCATATGTTTTACGCAGCGGATGCCCTTCCAGCTGCAACCCATCACTGGCAAACATCCATACACACTCATTCACACACATACACTACGGACAATTTAGCTTACCCAATTCACCTATAGCGCATGTGTTTGGACTTATGGTGGAAACCGGAGCACCCGGAGGAAATCCACGCCGACACTGGGAGAACATGCAAACTCCACACAGAATTGCCAACTGACACAACCGAGGCTCGAACCAGCGACCTTCTTGCTGTGAGGCGATTGTGCTACCCACTGCGCCACCGTGCAGCCCATGCTAAAATCATTTAAACAATATATTATTTTGTTTTATAACAAATTTCAAGATGGGTAATTTTTCCCATGTGTGTGTAAACTTGAAGTAACACAAAACCAAAGAAAGAAAAAAAGTATTAAAGAGAGCCCCTATTATGGGTTTTTGAAAGTGACCTTCCATGCAGTGTGAAACACAGCTTTAAGTGAAATGAAATATCCAGCTAAGGCTTAAATCTGAAAGTGCGCAGTGTTTAAAACTATTGATTCATCTATAAAAGAGTTGACTCATAGTGGTTCCAATGAATCGCCGCGGTAACAAGTCTTTAGCCGTGTCGGTGTGACGTCGATACGGAACTCAAGCCCCGCCCATTTGTTGCACGCACAGACCCGGGAAATTTGAAACCCCCGGCCACAAACACTGTAGAAAGAAAAAGAGGAAGACAAACACTGTAGCAGATCTCGGTTGAATCATGTCGTCAAGACGCTGTGCTCTGAAGTGTGAGGGAAAGTTAGTGTTATTTTCCCCACCCAAAGATGAGGCTGTGAAGAGTCAGTGGTTGAAGTTTATTTTTGCTAAAATACCTCATTATCGCCCCAGCCTTGTGCTGTGTTCCCGTCATTTTTCTGACGAGTGCTTCAGCAATCTACACGCCTACAACGGGGGATTCGCTGGCTGTTTGTTCAAGGAAGGATCAGAAAAGACTATTGATGTATGGGACTTTGTCAGAGCTTGACAGGAACTTTACAGTACTCAGTTCATGGATCAGTTCCTTCCTCCATTTCACAAGTGTAAGTAAGTGCAATTAAAATGGTTGCCTCCTCATTTTCTCTAGCTTGCAAATTATGTATTTAATTGTTTTGTTACTTGTAACCGCTTGTACTGTATCTGGTTAACTCTTTATATTCTCATATAAAGCCACGTTGAAAACGCATCGCGTGCCGCTTTGTTTACGGATTTAAATGCGTTTTTGAGCTCGCGATTCACGGCCGTTTGTCGTTGCTATAGCCACCATCAGCTGTTCCTACACACGTGCAGCGGTCAAGTTTCAAAATAGCCACTGTGTGGAGTAATACTGAATGTGTGTCATGGTTAAGAATAGAGCAGTATGCTGGTATTAAACTGCATTGCTTTAATGCACTCCTGCATTGGGCTCACACGTACACTCAGCACTCTGACTACGTCAAAATTGTTGATAAGCCGTGTTGGGCATTTCTCTCTGTCTCACGCTGAACGCAATCGACCAATCACAACAGACTGGGTCATCGGACCAATCAGCGCAGATTAGCATCGCGCTAAGGAGGGGTTTGGGAACAAATGAATCGCTGAACAAATCATATGGGAGTCTCTGGGATAATTAGGTATATATAAATGCATATTAAGGGAGACGCGGTGGCGCAGTGGGTAACACAATCGCCTCACAGCAAGAAGGTCGCTGGTTCGAGCCTCGGCTGGGTCCGTTGGCATTTCTGTGTGGAGTTTGCATGTTCTCCCCGTGTTTGCGTGGGTTTCCTCCGGGTGCTCCGGTTTCCCCCACAAGTCCAAACACATATAGGTGAATTGGGTAAGCTAAATTGTCTGTAGTGTATGTGTGTGAATGAGTGTGTATGGATGTTTCCCTGTGATGGGTTGCGGCTGGAAGGGCATCCGCTGCGTAAAACATGCTGGATAAGTTGGTGGTTCATTCCGCTGTGGCGACCCCTGATTAATAAAGGGACTAAGCCGAAAAGAAAATGAATGAATGAATAAATGCATATTATAAGACAATGAAAGTGTTTTTTGACCTTGCATGCATATCAGCCTGTTGTTGGAGACCCCCAAAACCAAAATATGACCTTTTTTAATGCATAATAGGGGCTTTTTAATTTGTGGTCACTGAAAATTTATATTTAGAATATCCATGGACTTTATAGATGAAGGAATACTTAATGCTGAAATAAACTGATTTTAATAAACCAAATGCGTCATTTTACACCCATGTTGTGCATTATACGTGGTTTCCCTTGTGCATCAATGGGTTAAACCTGCCTTGTTTTTTACTCTTTAACACTTTTAATGTTTTTCTTTTTGATTTGACATGAATTATGTAGTCAGAAAAACCATCCTTTGACCAGGAGGCATCTAAATATCAGGATTAAACCAGTCCTGTTATTATTCCTTATCTGTTCAACACACCCATGTTTCTTATACCTCAGAAGCTCTAGATGTCCTCAAGGCATGTTACCAAACAGTCACACTTTATGCTTTTTGACTGTTCAAGTGTATCAGTGCTCAAAGTTAATTACTTGTCATCTTTCTAGACGAGTGTTTAGAGTTATTGATTTTGATCGGAATGACACCAGTCACTCATAACCTCAGGCCAAAGATGAATCAAACTGAGTCAGACGTTGTCACGTTACTTCGCATTTGTATTGTAAAAAATAAAGCTAAATCTTTTAGGTAATAAGGTTTTATTGTTGGACCTGGTTTGTTTACATTAATTCATTCATTTTCCTTCGGCTTAGTCCCTTTATTTATTAGGGGTCGCTACAGTGGAATGAACCACCAACTTATCCAACATATGTTTTACACAGCGAATGCCCTTCCAGCCGCAACCCAGCACCATGGGAACATCCATACACACTCATTCACACACATACACTACGGCCAATTTAGTTTATTCAATTCACCTATACGGTGGCGCAGTGGGTAGCACGTTCGCCTCACAGCAAGAAGCTCGCTGGTTCGAGCCTCGGCTGGGTCAGTTGGCGTTTCTGTGTGGAGTTTGCATGTTCTCCCCGTGTTCGCGTGGGTTTCCTCCGGGTGCTCCGGTTTCCCCCACAAGTCCAAAAACATGTGGTATAGGTAAAATTGGGTAGGCTAAATTGTCCGTAGTGTATGTGTGTGAATGAGTGTGTGTGGATGTTTCCCCAGTGATGGGTTGCAGCTGGAAGGGCATCCGCTGCGTAAAACATATGCTGAATAAGTTGGCGGTTCATTCCGCTGTGGCGACCCCAGATTGATAAAGGGACTAAGCCGAACAGAAAATGAATGAATGAATGAATGAATTCACCTATAGCGCATGTGTTTGGACTGTGGGGGAAACCGGAGCACCCGGTGGAATTTCTGGAATGTCATGGAATTTTAAAAGGTCTTTTCCAGACATTAAAATTCAGGGAATATCAGGGATTTTTGTTTCTTATTTTGAATTTTACTTACCATTTATCAAAATGTATTTTTTATATACTGTTTTTTTTTTTATCACATTGTTTCACGTGTTTTCCCTATTGTTATCATTGAGCTACTTTTTCACAGCTAATTTCTTTCTTTCTCACTTGTCATTCATCAGTCAAATGCCGTTTAAAGGTGCTGTATGTAAGTTTTTGACTCTTCTAAAGCATAAAAATTCCATAATATGTTTGCAGATATTTAAGAAACATGCTAAGTGAACATTCTTGTTTATCTGAAAAACAATGCTGAAGTCAGATATTCTGCTTTGAAAATGTGCTTTACGTGCCGGAACGCTGTCTTGTTTTGGTTCTTTTAACCCGGCCATTAGCAGTTTAGCCAATTATATTTCAGCACTCCAGGTTGCCTTGCTGGAAAACAGCGTATTTCATTCATTCGTTTATTCTGAAAGGTTCTCAAAGCATGCACTCGTGACCAGAATGTAACCTCCGGTGGACAGTAGCAGACTCTGAAATGAGACGCAGATTCAGAGTTCCACATGAGGTTATTAATCAGCAAATAATATAAATATTACGAACGTAAACATTAGGTGAGCAGGTTACATTGTAACCCCGTGTCCTAACAACACACTACGTTATAGTATTTGCAGTGATAAGCAATTGGGCTGTTTGCACCAGACGAAACACGACAGCCATTCAGAAGCACAGAATATGCAGTCACTCAAATAAATGCATATTAAACCTCTAACATTATTAAATGTAGATGCTGAATTACTGATATGTGTTGGTTTGCACTGAGTCACAGTTCTAAAGTTCAATTTCAAACGGGTTATTTTATTTTCAAGATTTGAGTTGAAACTATCTGCTGTAGTATGGCAATAAATGTCATGTAAAATGGCATTCAAACTCGCATTGTTAGCATTTAACACTGAATAAAGCACGAGGTGTACCTGAGGTGAGCATTGTCAAAGTTTTCTGTTGTTCAGCTGCAAGCTTATCAATTCGAGGTGTTGGTTAGAACAAAAACTCCTTTTAATATGGAAAATATTCCTTCTAGCACGTGCCGTAGCTTTTATATAGAACACAATTTAAATCAGCCTTTAGGCTCGATCGTGAGAATCACTGCTTTTGGTCCTCAATCTGGCAACCTGCGCTTGTGTTTGTTTTGATCCAGAAATGCAATACCTAGTTCAACCACTGGGTGTCAAACTTACATACTGCAGCTTTAAAATACCGTATACTGTTAAAATACTGTATGTTTTGGTGTCTTCCATGCTCAACCGTGATCAAAATTCATCCTAATTTTTTTTTTTTTTATAACTTTTTCTCAAAGTCTGTGGCAATATTTGTGGCGTTTCTTGTGGTGTTTTGCTGTGGAAAATGTACACATCTTAGTTATTACTTTTTATCATTACCTTTTTACCTCAGGAACCATTGGGCTCTATAATTTATATAAATGGAACACTGATAGAAATAGGCACAGGACAATAACCGGTTTCAAGGTTTACCACGGTTTACCACGGTTTGGAAAAGTCAAGGTTTTAAAACCGCAAAAAAAATCAGTTATACCGTCCCTAAGGTATATGTAAAGGTTTTTTTTTTCCGTGTTTTTATCCTGTGTTTTAAAGAAATCTTTGTTTTTGAAACTATTAAAGATAGCAGAAGTCAGTGATTTATTTTAATTATTTAGCCTGATATGTTTACTGCGTCAAAATATTTGAAATGTTTCTTAAAATAAAAAATATTGTGTTCAATGGGGAAAAAAGTTTTAGTTTTTTTTACCCAGACATTTTAGAGCAGTAATCACAATACCATAAAACCGTGATCTAAGGTTATCATACTGTCAGAAACTTGTACCGACCCATGTCTAGATCTAAACATCTTCCCTCTTTGTTTCTGTCTTAACCATATGAATCTAAATGATTAAAATAAACAAAACTGTTCAAATCTTTTCAACAATAACATTAGAAAAATCATGTAAAAAAAAAAAAAATAAGCAATCGACGCGACAAATGCAGCCTTGTTCAAATAGGCCTTGTCTAAATTCCTATTTCGATAATATCACATGACACGTCTAAAGCCACTAATACACCTCAGGAGAAGCGCAGTGCTGTGTAATGTCTGACAACTTGAGGTGTGAAAGGAATTTGAACATTTGCTCAAACACAACAGCTGCCTGTTTGTCTATGCATTACAGGTCATGAAAATTCAGGTTATTAGTCCATGAAAGTCAGGGAAAAGTCAGGGAATTTGACATTTGCCTTAGAGTGGGAACCCTAAAATATACTGTAGTTTATGCTTAAAAGTGCTGTGTGTAAGATTGACACCCAGTGGTTGAACTAGGTAGTGCACTCCAAATTCAAAACACTTTTTCATCCGGCTGATTCTTCGACAAAGAATCTTCGTTTCTGCACACAAACGCAGATTGAAAACGCCAACAGGAGCGAGTGTGTCTGACATTTGAGCCAAACTGTGTCCTAGCTACACGCGACGACACAAGATAAAAGGAATATTTTACATGCTAAAATGAATTTTTGTCCTAACCGTCACCTGAACAACAGCATAAACTACTATGACAATGATCACCTCAGGTACTGATTATGTGCATTATTCAGTGTTAAATGCTCCCAATGTGATTTTGAACACTACGTGACATTTATTGCCATACTGAAAGCGGAAGCAGATTACCTCAGAATTTACCTCAGACCTTGAAAATAAAATAAATTAGTTTGAATTTGAACGTTAGAACTGTGCACTTTGCTACTCAGCATGTACTTTTAATAATGTTAAAGGTTTATTATGTGTTAGGTACATTCTAAACCTTACCATTTTGATCGTTCTGAATGGCTGTATTTACGTTTTTCTTTCTTGTTGCCTTTGGTACAAACAGACAAATTGTTTGTTGCTAGAATCTTGTTTGCGCGTCACGGTGGCACAGTGGGTAGCACAATCGCCTCACAGCAAGAAGGTTGCTGGTTCGAGCCTCGGCTGGGTTAGTTGGCATTTCTGTGTGGAGTTTGCATGTTCTGCCCGTGTTCGTGTGGGTTTCCTCCGGGTGCTCTGGTTTTCCCCACAGTCCGAAGACATGCGCTATAGGTGAATTGGGTAAGCTAAATTGTCCATAGTGTATGTGTGTGACTGAGTGTGTATGGATGTTTTCCAGTGTTGGGTTGCAGCTGGAAGGGCATCCGCTGTGTAAAACATATGCTGGATACGTTGGCGGTTCATTCCGCTGTGGCGACCCCAGATTAATAAAGGGACTAAGCCGAAAAGAAAATGAATGGAATCTTGTTTGCGTCGCATGTTGTTCGAACATGGTATTACAATGTAACCTGCTCGGCTAATGTTTACATTTCTAATATTTAAAATAATTGTGATTTAGAAACCGCCTCGTGGATTTTAAAACTCTGAATCTGCTATCCTCCAGAGGTCACGTTTTCGGACACATACATTGAGGCAGCCTTTAAGACTGAAATGAAGTGCCGTGTGTTTTCCACCAAGGCAACCTGCGGCTCTGAAATGTAATTGAGTAAACTGGCAGTGGGCTGGTTATAGAGACTAAAGCAAAGACAGACATTCCGGCACAGAACGCACATTTTTAAAGAAGAATAAGGGGTTGATCACATGCTCTTTTTGCGTTGAGAGGTGCCCTTTTTGAATAATTTACTAATGGCCACGAGCGTTTTGTGTGCTGTTTATGCGCCCTGTTTGCCTCCCTTTTTAACCGCCTGCTGCGCCTTGCGTTTTTGCCATTGCACGCTTGTGCGCTCGCAGTTGAAAAAAGTCAACTCTGAGCGGAAAAAGCACATTACGTCAGTCGCGTCTTTGTCATTCTCCAATGAAATGAAAGCAGCGGCGGGGTTTCCATTGAGGTGACAGTAGTGTTTGTGTTGTCATGACTACGACGGAGACTTTTGAAGATAGAGAAGAGACTAGTGACTACAGTTTTGAGTTATCCGGAGCTGTTTGACTTCACAAATCTTGAATATCACAATATTTTTAAATATTAAAATGATACCAAAATCAACAGCAACATTCATGCACAATAGGCAGCTGATTCAGTTGTTGCCTAGCGACATAAAAAGCGCAGCGCACTTTTTTTTTTCCTCTTGTCAACAAAAAGGCATTGCGGTGCACCTCGCGGTTTTGGAATGTAAAAGCGCGTTCGGTGTGATCGACCCCTAACTGACTATAGCATTGTTTTAGATAAACAAGAATGTTCACTTAGCATGTTCCGTAAATATCTGCTAACATATTATGGTATTTCTATACTTTAGAAGAGTCAAAAACGTACATACAGCACCTTTAATATGTGCTCCTTTAATAGCTATGTTACAAAACCTGTCCAGTTACAAAACCTGTCCAGTTGCCATATTACTGCTGAACATTGGCTGGTAGTGTGATTGGTTTGTGTCCCTTAGGGCGGTTGGGCACCACACATACGGTTCGGCCTACAGAGAGCAGATCGTGGATCAGGTTCGCAAGGCCGCAGAACACTGTGACTGCCTTCAGTGCTTCTTCCTTATTCACTCCATGGGGGGAGGTGAGCTTTCGTTCTTTGTCATGTTACATGTGAAGTGATGGAGGAATATAAAGTGTTCTAAGCATGCATTTGTGTTTTTAGGGACTGGTTCAGGGTTAGGCACGTTTGTGTTGAAGCTTCTAGAAGAGGAGTTCCCAGAGGTGTATCGGATCGTGACCTCCGTTTACCCCACAGCAGAAGATGATGTCATCACTTCTCCTTACAATAGCGTCCTAGCTATGAGAGAACTCACAGAACATGCAGACTGCGTCTTGCCGGTCGATAACCAGGTATGAGTTTTAATTTGAAATGTGTTACTCTCTTTTTTTTATTCTCTTTTCTTACATTGAAAAAAAGGGGCACAGATGGTTTTAAACATGGATTTAGTATGAAAGTCTTCGTAACAAAGTCTTTTAGATGTTAGCATCAGTATGTTAGTCTTAAGGATGTCTATAAGCTAGTGTGCTTCAAAACAGTGACAAAAATTTGCATTTAGAAAATATAAACATCAAAAACTTGCAGTTTGTCACTTCCGCCTAAATGGATCAACGATTTCTATGACGTCACCTCATACTTCAGTTTCTCATCAAATCTTCTGACCAATCAAATGCTCTCTAGTGTCTGACATGCCCCGCCCCCTTCAAGACGCTTTTCATTTTATGCGCTTGAGCTCGAGCGCTCTCACTGGAAGAGCTGTGATTAAAACAAAACGCTATTGGCTGTTTTTTTTTAAAGGGGAGGAGATACTCTATGCCCCACCCTGTCGTCATGTTTCAGTTCAAGTTATGTGAAACATTGGATAAAAATGCACATTTCAAAACATTTCATGGGACCTTTAAAATGTGACAACGTATTTCCTCAGATTTCAAGTCAATGATGCTCGACAACATCGGTCATGTCAAAACAGTTTACTTGACACAAAGTTCAGTAAACATGTAAAAAGCATATGATTTAACAAGATACTACCCTAAAATTTGGCAATTTTTCTGTTTTAATGTATTATAGTGAGCCTATTGATATCATACAAGCGGTTCGCACAAGAATTAAGAAGTTTAATAGCACAGTCAATTATTTAATACAGTATGTGAAAATGCGCTGTCTAAGCTGTAGGAATGTGTCACTGTATCGCACATTCTCTGAGAGATGATGAGCTCAATCATCAACATACTGTATGGTGATAACTATGTATATCAGCGTTCTACGTTAAGGGCTTAAAGCCTGTGTGAAATTTACAAGGTTTATTTTGCTAGCACACATTGTTAAAGGTGCAGTATGTAAGTTTGACACCCAGTGGTTGAACTAGGTATTGCATTCCTGGATCAAAACAAAGGCAAGCGCAGGTTGCCAGATGACCAACAGGAGCAAGTAATTTAAACCGTGGTCTAAATAAAAGCAACGGCACGCGGTAGTAGGAATGTTCTCCATATTAAAAGTAGTTTTTGTCCTAACCAACACCTCGAATTGATATATTAGAAACGACTTCTATTTCTCACAGCTGAACAACAGGAAAAACTGACAATGATCACCTCAGGTACACCTCATGTGCTTTATTCAGTGTTAAATGCTAACAATGTGAGTTTGAATGCCCTTCTACATGACATTTATTGCCATACTACAGCAGATAGTTTCACCTCAGATCTTGAAAATAAAATAACTTGTTTGAAATTGAACTTTAGAACTGTGAAATAATGCAAACAAACACATATTAGTGATTCAGCATCTACATTTAATAATGTAAAGAGGTTTAATATGTATTAATAAGATTATAAAGCTTACCATTTCGTGAGTGAGTGCATATTCTGTGCTTCTGAATGGCTGTATTTACGTTTCTGTCGTGTTTCGTCTGGTGCAAACAGCCAAATTGCTCATCACTGCAAATCTCGTCACGTAGCGTGTTGTTAGGACACAGGGTTGCAATGTAACCTGCTCACCTAATGTTTACATTCGTAATATTTATATTATTTGCTAATTAATAACCTCATGTATAACTCTGAATCTGCGTCTCATTTCGGAGTCTGCTACTGTCCACCGGAGGTCGCATTTCGGTCACGAGCGCATGCTTTGAGAACCTTTCAGAATGAATGGATGAATGAAATATGCTGTTTTCCACCAAGGCAACCCGGGGTGCTGAAATATAAATGGCTAAACTGGTATTGGGTGGGTTAAAAGAACCAAAACAAAGACAGCGTTCCGGCACGTAAAGCACATTTTCAAAGCAGAATATTTGACTTCAGAATTGTTTTTCAGATAAACAAGAATGTTCACTTAGCATGTTTCTGAAATATCTGCAAACATATTATGGACTTTTTATGCTTTAGAAGAGTCAAAAACTTACATACAGCATCTTTAATGTCAACAATGAATCTGTGCAAGTTAATTCACTGAAAAAAAGTTATTTTGGTAATCTACAATCAAAGTTTGACCATGTTCTTCTGCATTCGGAGGGGTGGTGCTTCTCTGATGTCAGTTTGATGCTTCAGCCGCAATATTCTTAGCCACACCCCTCTTGGTCTTAGTTTGCTACAAGGGAAATGATGTGCAAAAAGAAAGCCACGCCCCCTACTCAATATTCCGTTTCAGTTTGTAAGTACATCATCATACTGAATTAAAAGTCTCAGTAACTTCATTTTGTGAACCGGATTAAAATATCCTTTTTTGTTTAACCACTGTAACCAAGAGAACCAAAAACGATAAACACACCTTTATGTAACCTTCTGTTTCTCACACAGCTATCATATTTTGCCTTCAAGAAGTGTTATAGAGTAGTTTTATTGTGGTTTTTGTCAGGTGACTTTAAATAGCTCTTTTGGAAAGAATTCACCATCTTATTTTATTGATTTTGTAGGGTAGTGCATGCAAAATAATAATTTGATATAACAGAGGGAATATACAAATTAAATAAATTGTGCTTTATTGATTTTCTGGGGAGTCGAACAGCATTCATGTACAGGAACGGAATAATCAAATATTAAAATAACACTGTGTAGGGGTACCACCCAATGATATCATCCACTGGTTTCTTGTGCTGTTGAAAAAGATTACTAAAATGTATTAAACTTCTTTTATTCCTTAAATCCAAATTTGGCTCTTCTTCTAATCTGACTCCAGTTTCTAATAAGACTTTAAACCTGAATTTGTCTGATTAAAGCTGGTCACCTTATCGGATGCATTTTGTCTGTAATTTAAATAGATAACTCTGAGTTCCAGCCTTTCATTTTCATTATTTACAAGTCACTTAGAGCTCATGCTGGCCAACTACACATGCCAACTTAATCAGAAATCATTTTAATTATGTGGAAAAGAGCTTTATTTAGAAACAGTTATTTTTGTTGTACACATAAGAAGGAATGTGTCATGGTTTCCAAATGGCATGAAGGTTAATAAATCTTGACTATTTCTGTTATTGTTATTCTGTTGTTCTAGTCTCTGGTTGATATTGTTGGTAAGATAAAGCATATGTCCAACACTGGCAAACCAGGCTGCGCTATCAAGAAGGACAGTACCATCATCTCTGGACAAGGAGGGGTGGTGAAGGTCGAGAAGCCCTTTGATGCCATGAACAACATTGTGGCCAATCTACTTCTTAATATTACCAGGTGCTAAATCATTTGCTAATAAATTATAAACTAAAAAAACATTTTATCAAGAGATATGACCACTCAATTAATTGTTTTTTCCCAGTTCAGCTCGGTTTGAGGGCTCTCTCAACATGGATCTGAATGAGATAGCCATGAACCTGGTCCCTTTCCCACGTTTACACTACCTTGTGTCCAGTCTAACTCCTCTCTACACACTCGCAGATGTCAGTGTACCACCACGCAGGTACATTTGCAGTCATTCTTTCATGCCATGGAAAAGTCCTAGGAAATTATCTCTAAAAAAGAGCGGGAACTCTGATAAGTTCACCAAAGTTACTGTAGAGCAAAACAGAATACATTTAGCTTACTTACTTACTCCCAGGGTCATTTATATCGATGTTGATATTTAGCCGCACCATATTGGTGTTTCGTAACATCTAGTTTTTTATGAGGGGAGTTGTTAGCCCAACGCTCAACCCCCAATCTGGAGGACCAGGACATACACACATACACTACGGGACAATTTAGCTTACCCAATTCACCTACAGCACATATCTTTGGAAACTGGAGCACCTGGAAAAAACCCACACGAACACGGGGAGAACATGCAAACTCCACACTGAAATGCTAACTGACCCAGCCAGGACTCGAACCAGCGACCTTCTTGCTGTAAGGCGACAGCACTACGTACTGCGCCATCGTGTCACCAATACATTTTAGCTAGCATTTCTTATTTCCCGCATTGGATTATGTTTGATAGGAAACTGAAACCATAATTTGAGTTCCTCTTTAAGGCCGGGACACACTAAGGTGATGGCAAACAACTAGTGCAGACGGAAACCAACTGTGTAGTCGCCTGGACCAAAATGAACACACCAAACAAAGGGCAGCCGACTGACTCGAGTGTGCGTTCTGCGCCTGCGTGATAGGAACAGTCTTTCCACACCTACGGGTAGCAGTAATCTGTTTATTCATTCAACAAACGAAAACCAAACTTCCAAAAGAGTAAACAAAGCAGCGTTTAGTACCATTACCACTATACTTGTCAGTCACCACAAAGAGATTCGCTCCTGCAAATTTATCTGATAATCTAATAACTCATATCGTTTGCGAATATTTGAGAAATGTAGCAAAATTACAACCGGCCTCTTTGTGTTCCTTCTTGACCAAGCTTATAATAGTTTTGGATTTTCATTAGTTTTCGTTTTGACTTTTTGTTTTCAAATTCAGTTTGTTTTAATTAGGTTTTAGATTTACTACTTTTTATTAGTTTTTATATTTTAAAATTGCTTAGTTTGTTTTATTTTTATTTTTTGTAAATTAGGATATTTGATCACAAAAGTGTCAGCATATAAATCAACAAAATCCACAATAAAAAATGGTTTGGAATAGATCGTGAGCTAGCTTATTAGCTTGAAGCTGCTCAGGGCAGAGCATCTGTGGGCAGACCTTGCACGTTCAAGAGCGAATTAGAAATAAAACCCATTATTGGGCACAATTGTGTTAAATTAATACGTAGTATATTTTTAATAAGTGTCTAATTAATAGACACTTAGTATAATTAATAGGTATACGTAGTATAGTTACGTATTTAATTTAATGTTGTCACCGTGCTGCTGTCATGTTCAGTTGTTGTTTTTGTCACGGGAGCAACAGCGAGGACTAGCTTAATCTGGCCAATAGCATCAGGATTACAGACTACAAGGAGCCGTACGGGTCAAACACCTTGCGTAAAACTGGCAGCGCGAATAAGATTTGATTTCAACCCAAAAGGCTAATATGTTAAATACATTCACAAAGAAGAAATCGAAGGACGTTTTTGCTATAATATTAGTTTAAGTTTGTTTTGTATACACACAATGTAGTTTCAGTTAGTGCTCATTTTCTTAACTCTCGTTTTTATTTTATTTTATTTAATAAAAATGTTTTTCAATTCTAGTTTTCATTTTTTTGTTTGTTTTCGTTAACTCTTGACTTGAATTGTTTACTTCCTACGCCACTTCATTTTTTGATCTCGTGCTCTGATTTGTTGTTGAACAACCAATCAGAGCGCTCTCTTCAGCCCTCCATGCTGAATCGGGCTAACAAGCTCCAACTTTAAACCAACTAGTCAGACCGACGAAGCCCAACAGCTGTCCATCAGTTTGGTGTGACCTGGCCTTTAGAGTTAGATTCTGCAGGAAAGACACCCTAAAGGACTTGATGAACAGTTGAATGGTCCTGTCACAGAACCTTGGTGTACACACACTAAACTAAACTGGTAGCATGTTGCTCTTTTCTGTAGGCTGGACCAGATGTTCTCAGATGCGTTCAGTAAGGAGCATCAGCTGATCAGAGCCGACCCCAAGCACAACCTGTATCTGGCCTGTGCTCTCATGCTGCGTGGAAACGTTCAGCTGTCAGATCTGCGGCGGAACATTGAGAGGTTTGATTTATTTTGAATGTTTACGCTTCTTTTGTCTGTTAATTCAGGATCTGATCTGAGGACAGTAAATTCTGGGGCAGTGACTCTGTCCAAACTCTAGTAAGCTGCCCCAGAATTTACTGTCCTCAGATCAGATCCTGAGTGGTCAGCTGTAAATACAGATGCAGATCAGTGACAGTTTTTAATTAGTGTGAAATGTTTTGTGACTCTATCAGTGAATGTACATAAAGAGGCAGTCAGAAACGCATGTGTGACCACATTGTAAGGGCGTACTCACACTAGGTACAGTTGCCTTAAACCGTGCCTAAGCGCGCTTGTCCCCCCTCCCCTCTCGCCCGACGGCCTGCATTCACATTGCATTTTACTTTAAGGCCGGAGCACGCTTACGTCATCGATGATGCGACTGTTCAGTTTAACAGGAAGAGAAGCACTCTCAGGGTGCTTTCACATCTGTGGTTCGGTTCATTTGGTCAGGACCAAGGGCACCAAATGATACATTGTAGCATATTTCTGCCGTCTTTGGGTCCCTTTCACATCACACTGATTGCTTTGGTCCGAACCAGTTGAAAAAAACCAAATTGCAGTCATTGACAAAATCCACATCACTCATTGGCCAGATGTTATTGAACGTATTTCCTAAACTGCTTTTTGATTGGTCAGAATTAACATGCAGGAAAATGTCAAATGGTAGTCCCGCAAGTAAACAAACCGGCAGACACAAAATGTCACTTTTTACTATGGAGGGACGACTGCGCTGGCTTGTATCCCTGGTCATAGTATACTATATAGTTTGTATACATCACTTTAGACAAACTACATTTCGAGAATGAAGCGCGGCTGCGGCTGGAAAACAATGTTTTAATGCATTGCAAACGGCGAAGGCACTTCAGGAGGAGGCGTGAATTCATTTTGCTAAACTGCGACATGGTCATCTTCCGGAAATATTACCAATGATCCATCAGGTAATGTTTTCCCTCTCTCTCTCTCTGTTTAAAATTGTTGGTAAAGCGCTGTCAACAAATATTTTTCCTCCACATCCCATAATGCACAGTGCATCGGACTACGGCAGCTGGATTAGTCTAAAAAGGTGCAGTACTTTTTGCGGTTCGGTCTGTTTTAGTCCGGATCATATTCTCACCACAAACGAACCGCTCCAGGGTTCGTTTGAAAGCATACCGAGACCACCTCTTCAAGAAGGTCTCGGTACACGTTTTTGGTCCACTTTTGGTGCGCACTCGTGTACGATTGCTACATTCACACCTGCCCAAACGAACCGCACCAAGAGGCAAAACAAACTCTAGTGCGATTCAACCAAACTAAATAAGGCAGGTGTGAAAGCACCCTCACTCAGCACAGTGGACATTGCTTGAGTTATATCGTTATGTATTATTTTTAGTCGTTTGGGATGCAGTGACACGCAGTCACATATTTTTCAGAACAGATCCACCACTTTTGACGCTCATAAATTATCATAAAACTCCTCGTGCTGCACGTATTAGGAGGTTTGCTGAAGGTGCAGCTGTCGTGCAGTGAGGGGTTTGTATCTTTAATAAACTATGAAACAGTCATTTAAAAGTGACGTTGTATCTTCAGTTTCACGCTCAGTCACGCTTTGCACTCACACTACAAGTGTACCGCGCCAAAGCCCAACCGAACTGCGCTTTGGCACACCTCTTCCAACCGGGCCAGGGCACTCACACTTGTCAAACAAACTTGGAAACATGCCCGGGCACGGTTCGGATAGCATAGTGTGAGTGCACCCTAAGTTGAATTTGTGTGTGTGCGTGCGTGTGTGAGAGACCATCATTACAAAATGGTCAGCCATCCTAAATGCCCCCTAAACCACAGTGACATCCCAGATAGCAGACCAGCACTAAATCATCATTAAATCAACAGTGGAAAGGTTGAAAATTGACATTGAAGTTACAAATGTTAAGAGAATTACAATCAAAAAAGAAGAACAGATAATTAAATCTGGTACATACATTCTGACTTTTAATAAATCACAACCTCCAGAGAGGATTCAGATTGGATATGTGAGTAAAGGTCAGAATCTTCATTCCAAACCCTCTGAGATGCTACAACTGTCAGAAGTTTGGTCATGGATCTACTTTTTGTAAAAGAAAAACAACTTGCTGTAATTGTGGAGAAGAAGGACATGAATCCAGATGTTCAAGACCATCTATTAACTGTTCGGGGAATCATCCAGCTTCAACAAAGGAATGTCCTGTTTGGATAAAGGAAAAAGAAATACAAAGAATGAAATGTGTTGAAAGGATCAGCTATATGGAAGCACGCAAAAGGGTTGACCAATCCCCCTTTTTTAGTTTGAAGACAACATATGCTGCTGTTGTGAAACCAACCATGAGCAATATTGACTGTCAGACTGATTTGACCTGGGTGAATTGTGAGAAACCACAACAGATCAGTCAAAGAAGTTCCGTCATAATCAAAAAGAAGAACCAAGGAATGCAGAGTCAAACAATACCCAGTGAAAACCAAGTTAAAGAAAATGAAAAGTGTTTGAATGAAATCAACCATTAATCGAGAGGGAAAAAGAGCCAATCGAATGTAAAAACTCAACCAGCAGAGAAAAAAACTCAAAAGACTGAATATCCAAAGAGGAATGATGTTGAAATGAAAGAGACTGTAAATTTACGAAGTCGAAGTTTGTCCCCAAAATGCAAAAGTAAAGGCCAGATACTTGTCTTGCCAGCTTGAAAATGAAGAATCATATAATTCAGTGGAATTGTCGAGGATTTAAGGCAAATTTTTCAGAATTACAACAACTGGCAACCATTTTTAGTCCCATTGCTTTCTGCCTTCAAGAAACCATGTTAGCAACAAAAAGTCAACTAACATTTAAAAACTATCATATTTCTAATTGTTTTGGTCAAAATAAACAACGCCCTTCTGGAGGATCAGCAATATTAGTAAGACATGATATAATTCATAGTCCCATATCAATAAAAACTAACCTACAAGTAGTGGCAGTGCGTTTAACAACTCATAAAGCTATAACTATATGCTCTATTTATATACCCCCTGACACTGCTATGACAATACAAGATTTGAACAACATGGCAGAACAACTACCATCACCATGGGTGATTAATGGGTGATTTTAATAGTCATAGCACATTTTGGGGAGGGAGTCATACCAACACTAAAGGTAGAAGAATTGAAGAGTTTATATATACAAATGATTTATGCTTACTAAATGATGGTTCAAATACATATCTGCATCCAGGGCATGGAACATATTCTTCTATTGATTTAACTATGTGTGAACCACAAATAATAATTGATTTTTCATGGCAAGTTTGGAAAGATCTTTGTGGAAGTGATCATTTTCCATTGATTATAACATATATTGAATAAGATATCCAACAAGATACATCAAGATGGCAAATAAAAAAGCAAACTGGTGTACTTTGCAAATACTATGTCATGAGAAGTTCAACATAGACTGGCAAAAGCATCAAGATCCATTGAAGAAATTTACAGATATACTTATTGAAATAGCAGGAAAATCTGTTCCAAAAACATCAATAAAATCACATCGCAGGAAAAACCCCTGGTTTAATGAAGATTGTAAAAAGGCTATTGCTGATCGAAAGAAAACGGAAAGGCTTTTTAATAAACATCCAACAAAAGAAAATATCAAGAGCATATGCACGACGAATCATTAACGAAACAAGGAGGCAGAGTTGGAAAAACTATGTATCAAGTTTAACATTGCAGACTCCGACAAAGAAAATATGGGATATGATACGGAGGATGAAAAACAAAGGAGGAGGATTACAAATACAACATTCGAAACTTCCAAACGAAGTATTAACAATGAAGCAGGATATTGCCAATAATTTGGCTAAGACATTTCAAAGAAATTCATCTTTAGAAAATGGTTTGCCTGAATTTAAATCAATACAAAGAAAACAGGAACGAAGAAAAATAGATTTTTCCTCGGATAACACTGAATTATATAACCAATCTTTTAATATGGAAGAACTTTTAAAAGCTATTAAAAATTCTAAAGATACTGCAGTTGGACCTGATAAAGTTCATTATCAGTTTTTAAAACATTTACCTCAAAATGTACTACATATTCTACTGAATATATTTAACAACATCTGGAAATCAGGAGAAATACCAGCATTTTGGAAAGAAGCAATAATTATACCAATACCTAAACCAGGAAAAGATCATTCTGATCCAAATAATTATCGTCCAGTAGCGCTTACGAGTTGCCTTTGCAAAACAATGGAACGAATGATTAATGATCGATTGGTGTGGATTTTAGAAAAAGAACAGAAGATTAATAAATATCAGTGTGGGTTTAGAAGAGGAAAAAGTACTCTTGATCATCTTATAAGATTAGAATCTTTTGTACGAGATGGTTTTATTAAAAAAGAACACACAGTAGCAGTTTTTTTTTATCTGGAAAAGGCCTATGATACTACCTGGAGGTATGGTATTTTAAACGATTTACACGAGATGGGTTTTAGAGGATATAACTTTATTGCAAATTTTTTATCCAATAGAGTTTTTCATGTGCGTGTTAAAAATATGTTATCTGAATTGCATATACAAGAATCAGGAGTGCCTCAAGGAAGTATACTATCAGTAACACTATTTAGTATTCAAATGAATAATATTGTAAATGTTATTGGGAATAATATGTTTCATAGTTTATATGTAGATGATATATGTATTTGTTATAAAGGGAAAAATATGAATACAATCGAGAGACAAATTCAAATATGTATAAATAAAATGTATGACTGGTCAGTTTTAAATGGTTTTAAATTTTCTAAATCAAAAACTGTATGCATGCATTTTTGTCTTTTAAGATCTATGCATTTAGATCCAGAGATTTTTTTAGATAGAGAACCTATACAAGTTGTGAAAGAGGTAAAGTTTTTAGGAATGACATTTGACAATAAGTTGTCTTTTATTCCTCATATTAAAGTATTACGAAATAGATGTTTTAAAGCAATGGATGTTATAAAAGTTTTAGCAAAGATTAAATGGGGTGCAGACTTGATGATACTCTTAAGACTTTATAGGACACTTATTAGATCAAAAATGGACTATGGGAGCATAGTTTGTGGATCTGCAAGGATATCATACATAAAGATGCTTTATACAGTACATCATACAGGACTGAGACTTGCTCTTGGAGCATACAGGACTTCTCCAATTCAAAGTTGATATACGGCAGCAGAAGAAATGTCACTTTACAACAGAAGATTGAAACTGGCTCTCAACTATACAGTCAAGCTAATAAAGACAATCCAGCATACTCTGCAGTTTTCCACCCTCAATATCAGCATTTATACGAAGCCGGACCCAGATACATCAAACCTTTTGGATTTCGAATGAAAACTCATTTGGAGAAGTTGGATATTAATCTGGATATAATAACAATGATGCATGTATGCCCTATACCACCTTGGTATATTAAAAAGCCATCTATTATAATGCACCTGTCTCAGTTTAAAAAAAGAGAAATCCATCCAAACGTTTACCAAGAAGAATTTATGAATATACGATGCAATCTACCAACGTATGTACCAGTGTATACAGATGGTTCAAAATCAGATGGACGAGTATCTGCTGCACTAGTGATTGGTTCAGAGTGTTTCAGAAAGCGTATTCCCGGACAAAGCTCAATATTCACAACCGAAGCTTGTGCACTGTTTTTAGCTCTGGAACAAATAGAAAAAGAACAGCAACGCCAGTTTTTATTATGCACAGATTCCATGTCCTGCTTACAAGCACTTGAATCTATGAAAACTGATCATCCTATGATTTTTAGCATAATAGAAAAAGTGGACCTTTTAAAGGAAAAAGACTGATATTATTTTCTGCTGGATACCTGGTCATATGGGATTCATTGGAAATGAACAAATAACCGAATGTAAAATTCCTGTGTCTGATGTTAAACCTGCTTTAAATATGTATATTAATGAGAAATGGCAAATGGAATGGGATGAATGCAGAGATAACAAATTGTATGAAGTGAATCCATTTGTAAATGAAAGAAATAATTACCATTTTGAAAATAGACATGACCAGGTTGTACATACGAGATGTAGAATCGGACATTCAAGACTTACACATACATATTTATTGAAAGGGGAAGAAAAACCTATTTGTGACTTGTGTAAGAATATTTTGACGATAAAACATATTTTAATACAATGTGTATTTTGAAAGATATTAGAGAACGTTTTTATTCGGGAGATAATTTAAGGGAGATGCTTGAAAAGGTGCCTTCTGGAGCAATTTTAGAATATTTATCTTTAATCAAACTAAAAGATTGTATATGACTCTTTTCAGTGTTGTTGCTGTTTTTGTATGTTTGTTAAGAATTTGATATGATTATATGATTGTATATTGTATATTTAATATGTACAATGTTTTGCCATGAATATAGCCGATGCTGCTGATATGGCATTAAAACCTAAATAAATAAATAAATAAATGACATTGAAGTTTGATCAGGTTTGCACCCTCTGATAATGTTATTTTAATGAGAAACAATAATAACAATGTGTTGAAGATAATTAAGTGCTGATTGATTGTTAAGGTGCCGAAATGAGTTTCCTTCGCAGGGTGGCAGGGCGCACCCTTATAGATAGGATGAGGAGCTCTGTCACGGGAGGAGCTTGGAGTAGAGCCGCTGCTCCTCCACATTGAGAGAAGTCAGCCAAGGTGGCTCGGGCATCTGTTTTGGATGCCTTCTGGACGCCTGCCTAGGGAGGTGTTCCAGGCATGTCTCACCGGGAGGAGGCCTCGGGGAAGACCCAGGACACGCTGGAGGGACTATGTCTCTCGGCTGGCCTGGGAACACCTCGGCATCCCCCCAGAGGAGCTGGAGGAAGTGTCTGTGGAGAGGGAAGTCTGGGGTTCTCTCCTGAGACTGCTGCCCCCATGACCCGGCCCCGGAAAAGTGAATGAAAATGAATTATTGTCAAGAATGGAGAAAATAAGGATGTTGCTGTCATCAGCTAGATCATGCAGTGTCTAGAATTTTTTTTTAAATTTCTTAAAAATCAAGCAGGCTCTACAAAATATTAGATTTACGGTAATTCAATTTGTCATTAATTTTTGCAACAGCTCGTTTGAATTAAATGTAGTATTTTACTCTGATCCTAAAGATGTTAGCTGACCACGCTTATGTTAATAAAAAAATAAATGCAGAAGATTGGCTTTATGTTCATGACGAAACTGAAAAAAAATAAATACATTTAAAGGGGGTGCTCATTTATGCTAGACCTAGGCACTATATATGTAAAACGGGGGTCCCATTGTCTGTGAGTTTGAAAATCCTGTCATATTTGACTGTTACTATGACTATGTAATCAATGCAGAGGTGGATTCTGTTTTTATGTACATATGCAGCTTGAATAAATCCAGCATTCAAGATCATTTACTACTATTTAAAAATCTTACTGATCGTGGGTCTTTTTTTTTTCCTTAGGCTAAAGCCCACCCTGCCGTTTGTCCCATGGAATCAGGAAGGGTGGAAAACTAGCCTGTGTTCAGTCCCGCCTGTGGGTCACTCACATTCTCTGCTGGCCTTAGCCAACAACACGTGTGTGAAATCCACCTTTTCTGAACTAAGGGAGCGTTTTATGAAGCTCTACCGTAGGAAGGTATACCCCGAAGCACCACTCTGACACACATTATAATTTTGATGATTGCCTTAGTGATTGTGACTTCATCTGTTGTGACAGTCTCGTCACACTTGGATCGTTAATTAAGTTAAAGGGGACCTAACATGCAAAAATCACTGTTATATGGTGTTTAAATACAGTTGTGTGGCAGCAGTGTGTGAATATAACCAGCTTCTAATGGTAGAAATTTATTGATTTTATTTTTTATAATTACAATTAATAAAAACAGTCCGCATAAACACTTTGATTGACATTCTCCCTTTGTACATGTCATCTGAGGGGGAAAGCCCCACCCACTAGTGACCATCTCTCCCTTATTAGCATAGAACATTAGTCTTGTTTTTGAATCTGCCACTATACTGATGCACAGGCATTTGTAGCTCCGCCCTCTTTTGAAAAGAGCACAATCTCATTCGAATTTAAAGCGTCAGTCACCAAAACGACACAATTAGGCTAATTGCTAAAGTTAAGCTGTAGTGTTTTGTGTAATTTCCCACAAATCAGAGCTGGGTGATGACAAAAATCTCATATCACCATATAAGTAATCTCATATCCTGATATGTCACAATATAGTGCGTTTTCTATCAATTAATACTTATATACATATTGACCAAATGCAAAGGACTATTTTGTTTTTTACTATTTAAAATTTATACCCAAATTTACTTATATTCATATATGTGTAAATCCTCTTTTTCCCCACTTTATTTAGAACTTCTGGGCAAATGTTTGGTTACAATTAAATGTTTGGTTAGAATATAAAATAAATGTTAATGATTTTATATATATATTAGTGGTGTAACGGATCACAAATCTCATGGTTCGGATCACACTACGGTTATTGAGTCACGGATCGGACCATTTTTCAGATCGGCAAAAAAGGGAGGAGACAATGTCATTTGCTTTTCCTTTATACAAAAATATTACTGCAAAAAACATTGGTTTTAACAAGCAGAACTTAGAACCTGTAATTTTAATAAAAATAAAAATCAAGAAATGATTGAAAACCAGCTGAAGTAAAGGAAAATATTCAATATGAAAAATGATCTTTGCTACTGTTGCTGATAATGCTAAATATAGAAATCTAA
>CAIGQV010001262.1:1227094-1247174 GCA_903798115.1 Danio jaintianensis
GATGGGAGGGGGCCAGGGAGGAGTCTTAGGAGGGAGGAACCAGGAAGAGAGCTGGAGCAGGAAGACCCAGGACACAGCCAGAAGGACGGCCCAGGGCGGAGTCGAGGAAGGGAGGAGCCATGGAGGAGGAGTGGCCGCCGACTCCAGGGGCGGTGGAGCCAGAGCGACAGAGGGGCGGCGGAGCCAGAGCGACAGAGGACCAAGGCGTAGCTGGAGGGAAGGAGGAGCTCGACGTAGCTGGCTGGACGGAGCGACGAGGCGCAGCCAGAAGAGTGGAGTCCAGAGGCGTAGGAAGGGCGATGACTGACCAAGGTGGAGCCGGAGGGACGAGGGAGCCTGGTGGAGCTGGTGGACTGATGGTCCACGGCGGAGACGAGGGAGGAGGGAGCCAAGGCGGAGCACAAGGGTCGAAGGGCCGGGGTTGGAGTCCGTAGCTCGGAGGCTGGAGGAGCTGACGCTGGGTGACACCCTCCAGAGGGCGATGCTGGCAGGCAGCACCTCCGAGCGAGCTCCACCTCTGGAGCTTGAGGGCGAGCTGGGGGGTTGGCTGACTGCAGCAGCGCTGGAGCTGGCTGACTGGCTGCAGTCATAGGTATGAGCAGAGGTGAAGAGGGTGGGATGGGTGGGTAGTCACTCATGACTCTGGAGCATCGGGAACTTCAGGAACTAAAAGACTGTGTGGAAACAGTTGACTCGGATATACGTCTTTGCTGTCTGGAAACAGCGGAAGGGGCTTGACTTCGCTCCAGAAGTCGATGAGTAACTTCCCGGTGTCCAGCGGTTGCTCACCGTTAGCAGTGGGAGGGTGGATGGGACCCTCGCTCGGTCCCTCTATCTCCACCAGGACTCCCACTTTGGGTGATGTTGCCGGCTCTCGCACCTGGTCAGACGGATTCTCGAGCTCCTCCTCCACGGTGGTATATGGCTCTGTCGCTCTTGTTGGCGATGGCTCGCGCACCGCGGGTGGCTCTCCGTCTGCTGTGGGCTCTGGCAAACCTTCCCTGCAGATCGGTGGTGTTGGGCTGGTCACTGGGTCGGGAGTGGCACTGGCGAGCTCTTCCTCTACACAGACGGTGAATGTCGATCCATTCCTCGCCAGTGTACACTCCACATAAGCGGCAAAATTGCCCCGAGGACCATCTTCGGACAACCGTTGTCCGGATAGCTGGTGGAATTTGCTATTGATAAGAACAAACTCGTATGGTCCTCGAGGCTGCTTTCCCCCTGCTCCAGCAGGAGGAGAAGGAATTCGGGATGGTAGAAGGGATCCATGGGAACACAGGGGAAAGGAAAAGAAAACACTGGGGCAAAAAGACTATCAAAATAAAACGGGGGAAAACACGCCGCACTTTTGTTTCGGTCCAGTATTCTGTCACGGTTGTTTACTCACAAAGGCTCAGGAATACACGGAAGTTATCAAACACGAAGATTTATTAACAAACACTCACTGGCAGATGGAGACACGGGAAGACGGAGACACAGGAACATGGACAACACGTTGTGGCAATACAATACTGGACAATGAAGGAGACAGACTAAGGGGTAGATATACACACACGGGATAATGACACAGGTGAAAACAATCAATAGGAAACAGCGGGAAACAGAACAAAGGAGCACATGACGAAAACGGAACAAACACCTGACAGTATGCACATGAGCTTTTTCTTGTACATCATTTTTTTAACCATATTATTGGATGGGATAGAGGAGAGTTGAGATTTTTCCACTGGAACGTGTGGGGAGCAGAGAGAAGGGAAGGATTGACAAAGGACCTCGAGCTGGGAATTGAACTCAGGTCGCCGTGAGCACCTCAGTGCTATGTGTCATGCACTTAACCACTAGGCTATTGGAGCCAACATGAGCTTGTTCTTAAACTAGTTGTTCTGTTATGCCGAGTTCAGACTGCATGATTTTAGCCCCGATTTGGTCTCGCCGACGGGTTTTGAGAAATCGCTGACAAATGCCTGAAATCACAGGCAAATTGGTGCTCGTTCACGTGAGTAACAATCACACATTGTGAACTATCAAAAACGCGATCCAAGAAAATTGCAAATGAGTCGCTGACACCCGTGAGATATTTGACATGCTAAATATCCGGACCTGTCGGCGATTCAAAATCATGTGTGAAATGTGTTCGCCGATTACCTTCAGCCAATGAGAGAGCAGCATCCACTAGTATGGGTTTCTGCAGACCAGCGGGAGGTTGGGGGAGAAGTTAAAAGGGCTTCTTTTCTGTCTATTTGGACCCATGAAATAGAGGAAAAACTAGTGGAAATTTGGCAGGAGCACCAGTGTCTGTTTGACGTGTCATCTGAGGAATAACACAACCAGGTCAAAAAAGAAAAATAGTTTAGAAGAAATTGCTAATTCCCTTCAAAGGCCAGGTGAGCAAAATAAGTACATTTTCTACCCCACTAAAGGCTTCTTTCTCATTATGTAGTTAATAACAAAAGATATACTACATGACCTTGCTTTGTTTCCATGTCACTTCTCGCACGTGTTTGGTTGTGAGGCGTAGTTTGCGGACCAAGACAAAGTTGTCGGCGATTCTTCCTATTGTAAAGTCATGCAGTGTGAAACCCTCTGTCACCAGAGGTAAAAGAGTGTAAACACAGCAGCGACAGAATGCTAGCCCAGATAGTCATGCACTGTGAAAACATCCGTGACGCGACTACTTTGAAAATCGTGCAGTCTGAACTTGGCGTTAGTGAATCTGGAGCCTTCTAAATGAGCACCTGCATGCACAAGGTTAATAATTTGCATAATATAGTCCAAACCAGCTCCATATAAGGGCTTTCTGCAAAGTGCCACTCATCCAGAGATAGACAATTATGGTGGCAAAACTAAGAAAATAACTTTTTGCTGTTGGAGGTAAAAGCCAGGAAAAAAAATGCTATTTAAAAAAAAAAAGTTGCATAAATAAGGACTCCTCTGGTCAACCTAAAGCTAGCGAACAGCCATTGGTCACTCTCAGCAAACGTCTGTTCGCTCTCTAAAGACGCTCTCTCTCCTTACGGAGCGTTTCCACTGGCACATTGCGAGCGCAGCGGAGCAAGCATTTTAAGTTCATTCATATGAATGCATTGGCGCTAAGGCCCAATCCCAATTCTACCCCTTAGCCCTTACCCCTACCCCTCATTTTGTTTGTTCACGTGAAGGGGTAGGGGTGTCCCAATTCTCTTTAGCTTGAAAGCGTAGGTCTAAGGGGAAGGGCTAGATAGCTCTTAAAACAGAGAGGTATGAAAATTACTACGACGGCAACATGGCTGCACACGTGAGTCACAAAACAAAGTTGTTGTTTTTTTGGCATTATTAAGAATTTTTACAACAATTAAGCATATGTTTTAATACATTCATAACGGCATTTGTGTTTTACGGTCATGCTTTTAAAAAAAACGATAAATTTTGTTATCTATAATCCATAATAATAATAACTCCTGTATAGTAGTCCCACAACATACTTTCACATCTGTAAGTGGAATACCCTGTCAGAAAAGTCTAGTGGCTGACCTTTTTACAGTGTCTAGTATAACATTAATGTTGTTTTCTTGTGTTTACATAGATGAATATGGCTACAGTGTAAATGCACAGTACAGTTACGAGCTTATTGCCACATTATATCATGATAACATAATATCGTTGCCTTGAGGATGAGGGAGATCTTGGGTGTTTTCTCAAATATCTTAATTTGTGTTCCGACGATAAACGAAGGGATTAGAGCTGCATGAGTAAAAAATAACCAAATGTTCATTTTTAGGCAAACTAACCCTTTAAATCAAACTGATTCCTTTGAAACATTGGATACCTGGCTTGATGATTTAGTATAAAATGTAAAGCATTATGGTTCAAGTGCCCTAATCTCTGTACTCCATATTAGATTAAATGCTTGTTGGCTTTGTTTATCAGGGGATGTTCTCTTACCTTCAGTCTCTTTAGTGTGTTTTTATCACACGGCCGAAGCAGGCAGAGTCGGCGCTCTTTTCTCATCTCGCACTTGCTGTTGTCGTTGTTGACTCGCACAGAGATGCCGATGCCGCAGGAGCGTGAGCAGGGGGACCAGGCTGTGGTTTGGACCAAACAGTTCTTCTTCCAGGCTAAAGGAGGATCCCTGTAAGCTTTCAGTGTTACAGTCACAGAGCACTACGTCATCCCACAGCACACATCCAAACATCTGCCCTCACCCTAGACTTCACATACTGACAGGAACGGCATCTTTATGACTACTTTACAATTATCGATTTGTCACAACTGCTAAAGAGCTGTTAGGACATCAGTTTAGAAAGACCAGAAGGCAAGTTAATTTAGGAATTTCCAAGAGGATTTCTTTAAGTCATTTACAATTACATACTGCAACTTTAAAAAGCATAGGTGACATGGTGGCTCAGTTTTAAGCATGGTCGCCTCACAGCAAGAAGGTCGCTGGTTCGAGTCCCGGCTGGGTCAGTTGGCACTTCTGTGTGGAGTTTGCATGTTCTCCCCGTGTTGGTGTGGGTTTCCTCCGGGTGCTCCGGTTTCCCCCACAGTTCAAACACATGCGCTATAGGTGAATTGAATAAACTAAATAGTTCTATCTTCTATAGTCCTCAACTCTGAAAACTGGACTGACAGTTTCAATTTACTATAATCTTCTATGTTAAGCTGCTTTGACACAATCTACATTGTAAAAGCGCTATAGAAATAAAGATGAATTGTGTGAATGAGAGTGTATGGGTTTTTCCCAGTGAAGGGTTGCAGCTGGAAGGGCATCCGCTGCGTAAAAAACATATGCTGGATAAGTTGGCTGTTCATTCCGCTGTGGCGGCCCCAGGTTAATAAAAGGACTAAGCCGAAAAGAAAATGAATGAATGAATTGTGACGCAGTTCCTAGAGAAACGAAATATTAAATGAGGAAACAGTGGGTGTGGCTTGTTTTTTCTACTGCGAGCTGATTGGATGTAGTAAAATAGGCATTTCATTCAGAAAGGGTTTGGGGAGAGTTATTACAACCTAATAGACTCCTCCTCACCATTTCTGTTTGTTGTCATAGCGCTGACAATTGGAAGGGGCATGGTTAAGTGTGTTAGCCACATCCAATACAGAAGTGCCGAGCTAACAAAATGTGAGCTAACAAAATCAATATGGTTAGTTGTTTGTAATTTAATATTAATTTTCAATGGATCTTGAAGTCTGAATTTGAAGTTTGAAGCATTTCACTGTGCTTTATGATTCTCCATGTTGCCTTAAGTGCCTTTTTGACTGTGGCTGTGTCTCAATCAGCACCCTTGTTCAGTAGTCAGAGCACTGTTCAGGTTGTCAGCCATTTTAAGCTGTCCACTGAAATGTTCACGCCCTGCATCGATATGCACTATGTGCTCTTAATGGAAGTTCATAAGAGCGAAACATGAATCACATGAACCAAATCATCAAACATAACGGCAAACAAGACATGTTTTTCGAAAAAGAATCTGTTATTTATTTATTTTTAACATAAATGAATATAGATAGACTGGTTAAGAACAGTCTAGCAAACATTTATAAATGTTTAATGGTTGAAATGATGCTGGTATATGAAACTCAAATTGTTTAGCTATAATGTACTTTTAAAAACTTTGTGAAAATTAATATATGAAAATATCAGTTCTGCTGTTTATGAATTCCAGTTTTGATGTTGTACAATGAGGACATTCTCATGTCACACTGACAGTGCATTCAAAAATGGGATATATCACCCTCCGAAGGGCACTTCGGAGTGAAAAAAACTGAAGTGATCAAAACTGGCCACTTTGAATGGCTCTTTGGAATGAAGGATTTTGAAAAATACAGCTCATGGACACTTCGGGAAATTATCCTTTGAGCAGGGAAGCCGTTTGGTGTAACACACTGCTCTCAATTCGGAAGGGCTCATCCCTATGCTCTAATCCCTCCAGAGGGACCCTACAAAGGGATTAGGGCATAAGGATGAGCCCTTCAGAATGGAATCCACCCTCAGGGTGAACCAAGCTCATCACTGTCCTTACCAGTGCTGATTGAGACGCATTCTGTATTCTCTAACTCTCAAATGGCCAAGGACATATTTGTATGCCTCTCCAGCAACTAAACAGATTCCATGATGGTTTTTCGATCTGGTATCTCTCCTGGAGGAAATTCCGTGGTATATTTCAGTCAGAGCACATCAATTCTGTTAGGTTTAGGGCACAGTTCATTCTTGAACTAGACTCATTCTTGAAGTTTTTGTCCTCCTCGTTTTCTTCGGATGCAACTAACGTCCCGTTTGCACTGAGCAGTATGGTACAGTACAGTACGGTATGCATTTATGTCTGGTTCCACTTTCAAAGAGACCAAAAAAGCGAACTATAGCAATCTTTTAGCACCCATTCCACAACAGAGCGGTGCCAAAATGGTGGAGCTAGACTCGGTGCTGAACGCTATTGGTATACAGAGAAATGTCACCAGTGCATTCTACAAGCCAGGAGAAAGACAACACAGAAAGCGGTATTTCTAAATATACTGCTGAGACCCTGTAATAATGTATATGATGAGCCATGGTCTACCAGAGCTCAAACAAACCTTGTCGTCTTCTTATGACAAACAGTCACATGCCAAGAAGCAAGAACAGACTCTGCTGTATGTCTTCTATCATTGTATACGGCATCTAAAAACGTGTGGAAATTGCAAGTAGTGCTGATTTCTCTCTCTATTTGTATGCTCTTGTTGCACATCTATATTTGAAATATTGCTTTATTCTTTTAGAGAGAATGACATCAATCGCAACATTCTGGCATACAAGCCTGCCAAAAGGGTTTCATTGGCAGTGGAAACGCAAGCCTGATCAGGGGAATCTGTACTGAACCGTACTGTACTGAACCATGCTGATCAGTGGAAATGAGGTATAAAACTACAGTTTGAGGGTGGTGAAAAATAGTTCCATCCAGCAAAATTACATGCTGACATGTTTTCAAACCCAAAGAAATAAAATTGTTTCCTCAGAATACCGCCATTCAGAAGCATGTCAAATTACATGGCATGTTCTGAATGCTGTTTTTGTTGAATTTAATATTTCAACACACAGGGTCATATTCACCTGACATGGTCCTATAGGTGGTGTCCTGTTGGTTTTTGGGCTTTCGACTGCTCTTGAGTCCTGCTGGTAATTGGCCCTGGAGGGCAGCGGGAGTCAACATTCCTGTGGGCTTTTGGATGAACGCAGGGGTGCAGCCGATGGATCCAGAAATGCAAGTGCACTTGTAGAGTGGGTTGGGCTGGAAGGCCTGTCCGTTATCATAGTGAGCTCCATTCAGGTCACAGCCAACCCCCATCAGGTCTGCAAAAAATGTGGAGAGCAACGAATTAAACCCAGCAGGCACCTTGATGTCAAAACGACATCAAATTACACAACAGGGCAGCAAAAAAAGTGAATCAATTTGATGTCAAAATGTTGATGTCTATTTGACATCCACACTTTGATTCCTATTTGACCACCAAAATAATTAAACAAATCACATTATAAGAAAAATTTGATTAATCTGAAATCTTCCATTCCAAATGACAAATTGACACATATTTTCTATTACTACAATGCATGTAAACTAGCTTGATGACAAAACGACATCAAATAGACATCTAAAATTGGTGACAAATTGTCTTGTAATTAATTTTTGACTCGTTTTTGATGGGTTTTTTACATCAAGTTAGTCAACTGACGTCAAATCGACAGGGTTCACACACGGTGCTTAAAGTGCTTGAATTTGGCTTTTAGAAATTCAAGTCCTGGAAAACCAGGAGAATGTGTATGCAATTTTCACGCCGGAAAAATAAAAATGTTTATGAACTTTTCTGACTATTTAATGTAAAAATACCCGCACAAACTGCCGTGATTCCGAAGCGGTGATTTGACTGATATGAAAAGTGGCCAATCACAGTCGACCTTGTCTAGTTTAACGTGAAACATAAGGGTGGGACAAAGGCGTTGCTGTGTTGCAATGACTGAAAAAAAAAATTTAAACAAATGATATATTGGAAAAATGTTTTTCGGTTGTTTTGACCATACAGATGTCTATGTTATTAACAAATAAACTGCGGACATTCTTCCTGCCGTTTCGATGACTCCTGCGCATTCACTCATTTGTGACAATAATGACAATGCTAACAGACTTCTTATTAGCTGTATCATAAAGTGAAACTTAGTCTGTTTCTGAATGGGGGCTGCACAGTGGGTAGCACATTCGCCTCACAGCAAGAAGGTCGCTGGTTCGATCCTCGGCTGGGTCAGTTGCCGTTTCTGTGTGGAGTTTGCATGTTCTCCCCGTGTGGGTTTCCTCCGGGTTCTCCGGTTTCCCCCACAAGTCCAAAGACATGCGCTATAGGTGAATTGGATAGGCTTAATTGTCCGTAGTGTATGTGTGTGCATGGATGTTTCCCAGTGATGGGTTGCAGCTGGAAGGGCATCCGCTACGTAAAACATATGCTGGATATGTTGGCGGTTCATTCCGCTGTGGCGACCCCAGATTAATAAAGGGACTCAGCTGAAAAGAAAATGAATGAATGAATGTTTCTGAATGAGGTATTTCTATGACTTATACATAACAGGTCCTGGTCTGTATTTATTTATTTATTTATTGTATTATTTCTTTAATGAAATAGACGACTCAGAGTCGAATGAATGAATCGAGTTGGGTTTGGATCTTTTGCTTGATCGTGTCGGCGTCGATACGGTACATCACCAAATATGTAGTTCCAGATCCGGTAAAATGTGAACGTGCCTTTCCCTTCAGACACTAGCGGAGCGCGGGGGATCACGGGACTGATCATGACGCAAAGATGACGATCACTGACAGATGGCGATTCGGCTGCGGGTAATAAAGGGTTAAAGTTCATTTTCACAACAACACCACAGTATAGCCAACCTAGTACTGTGTTTGTTCCTGTCATTTTTCTGATTTTTGATACAATAACCTACGCTGCATTGTGGGATTCGTTGCCCGTTTGCTATTAGAGGAAGGAGCAGCAGAGACTATTATGTATGGGACTTTGTCAGACTTTGACAGTAACTGTTGCAGTTCACATGGACCAGTTTCTTCTTCCTCTGGATCAGAACATGTAAGTGTAATTAAAATTGTTGCCTCGTTTTGTGTAGTTTGCAAAATATGTGTTTAATTGTGTGTTATAGGTTGTAATCACTTATCTATTATAGATCAGTGCTTTGTACTGTATCTCTCAGGTTAAACCTTCACGAGGCTATTCACATAGTGTGTCCAAAACCACGTTGAAAACGTGACGCGTGCTTCTTCCTTTACCGAAGTAAATACGTTTCTGAACTCACGATCCTCTGTCGTTTGCCTTTGCTATGGCCACCATCAGCTGTTCCGTACACGCGCAGCGCGGTCAGTTTTCAAAATAATTGAACTTTTGCAACTGTGTGGATTAATACTGAATGTGTGTCGTTGTTATTACTTGGGGTTAGGGTTAAGAGTAGAGTAATATGCTGGTGTTTAACTGCAGTGCTTTATTGCATTTCTGCATTGGGCTCTCACATACTTCATAGCCGTGATGGGCATTTCTCTAACATCTCGCCCTGAACGCAGTCGACCAATCACAACAGACTGGGTCATCTGACCAATCAGTGCAGATTAGCCTCACGCTAAGGATGGGTTTGGGAACAAATGAATCACTGAACGAATCATATGGGAGTCGTTGTGATAATTAGGTCAAAATAAATGCATATTATAAGTGAAGTTTCACAAACTAATTTCGAGAGGAGCATGTGATATGAACGATGACAGCTGATACCTATCGTTAATTATTAGCCAACCTATCAGATCATTACAAATCACTATAAATACCCTGCCAAAAATCTCATTCCCTATCTTCATTTTCGGAAACCCCCCTATCATTCCCCTATCCTTCTCCCTGATTGGGCGACACGGCGACTCAACGAGAAAACCAAGGTTCAAGTGCTATTTGAACCAGTGGGTACTCTCTGAGCGGAGTTTGCATGTTCTCCCCGTGTTCGCGTGGGTTTTCCCCGGGTACTCCGGTTTCCTCCCACAATCTAAAAACATGCAGTCACAAGCACTTAAACACACACGTACCGCATTAATTAGAACCAAAGGGAGGCTTTCGAGAAACACCTGATCTCGTATCCCTCCTAATGCTCATTGACCAGGCGGGAACCTTGGGCTCACCTATCTCCAAGCTCAGGGTTCTCTCCCGGGACAGCATGCCAAATCTGCTATCATAGTCGAGCATTATCTAAGTGCGAACTCTTGAAGACAATGAAAGTGTTTTTTGACCTTGCATGCATATCAGACCATTGTTAGAGACCTCCAAAACCAAAATTTGATCATTTATAATGCAAAATAGGGGCTCTGTAAAGCATCACTAAATTGTATAGTCTTTACAGGTCAAAGCAATCTGTTTTTACATTTATCAAAATAAATAAGGCACTTAAAACACTGCTTTGAAAAATGCAGCGTTGTCAGATTTCAAATACCTCAAGTGAGCTGAAGTCATTTGTTGTATTATTATATTACTGACGGTTTACTTGCCTTTTTTTGTAAAATCATTTGTTGAACAAAGTGTAAAATTAAATGTCCATGTGCTGTAAAGCTATTTAAGCAACAAATTTGCCATATTGCATAGACAGACACAGAATGAGCAAATAAGAAAAATAGTGTAAAATGTGTAAATAAAAGGCTAAATTTAAATCTTTTTATCATTCTTTAAACCTTTCAAAGCTTAAAATTATAGTTTTTTTTTTAAATGGCCAAAAAGTGTCTCTATGGCCTTACAGTATGTGGTAGTTTTGCCAGGGGTGTTGAAAATGATTAGTGGTCATGGAAAAAAAAAAAAAGCGCTATACTTCTGTCATGGTCACACAAGGAAGACAAAGGATAAAACCTAAAGGGTATTTATTCAAGCGATGCAACAACAGTAGCAAGGTGAAGCAGGTGAATGGTGTTGTGGAGGGTGAGCGATCAGAGTTCAGCTGATAAGTTCAGTACTTTGGTAAACACCAACATAAGAATAGTCACTTCCCTTCAACAGGTGTATTTGCATCCACAGGAGGAGGAGAACATCCACGGAAGAGCACAGGAGAATTCAGGAGAGAAGAACCATCCATCTTTGTTTCCAGCCCGTGAGTGAGGTGAGTATATATATTGCGTGGGTGATTAGTAATCAGATAAGGGTTCACGGGTGTGGTGTGTGGTGGATGGTGAGTGAGAGCGGTGATTGGGGCTGCAGGAATGAGCAGAGGGTGTGACAACTTCCTTTGTTAGTGCAAATTTCTACATATGTAGTCTTGCGATTAAACAATTAAACCATTCAAACAAGTTTACACTTAAAAAAGGGCCGTAATGAAACTTAGATATTTTTTTAAATATGTATTTTTATTCAATATTAGTATTATTTACTAAAGTTTATATAATTTTAGCAATGTAGTAGTATTTTTACTTGAGTACAAATTTTCAGTTCTCTTTCCATCTGCGAGAACATCAACAAATAAAATAAAATAATTCACAAGCACATTTAAAATAGGCTTATTAGCCTATATTATTAATTCATTATTATATTATTATTAATGGGTTTTTTTTACTTTTATAAATCGATAGATAGTTCCTATGGAATGTTTTATGGATTGCTGAGAATAGGTGTTCAATACGTTGCTCGTCAGTCTTGAAAATAAAAATAGGTGCTTGAAAAAGTCGAGTTGTCCCTATATGAACCCTGAATCGATGTGCATTTTTGATGTTTTGAAATCAAGGTGCCTGCTGGGAGGAAGGAAGGAAGGAAGGAAGGTAGGTAGGTAGGTAGGTAGGTAGGTAGGTAGGTAGGTAGATAGATAGGTACTGCATATCAGGGCTCGCTGGACTCACTCACAAGCACAGATGCCGACCTCATAACGTGGCTGGTCTTTGGAAAAGTCACAGTACATGCTCTTGTGAGGATCACAGATGTCCCTTTCATTGCACGATTCCCCGATCTGCCGTGCACATGTTTTGCAGCAGCCACAGCCATCCAAGATGGAGCTGACACCAGGGGCACACAGCGGCCGGACGCCACATTTACACGGCCATCTACAGAACTGCCTTTTCTCCACCTGCCCCGTCCCTTCTCGTCTACTATCAGCACCCTGCAATGCATAAAAAAACCACAACACATAACTTAAGACAGACTATACAAGTACTTTTACATAAGCCAGAACAATATTGTGCAAAATAGGTACTTAAGGTTGAAGAAAAGTTTTGTCCCTTTGTGGTGCATTCACAAGTAAACATTATTTTTAGACATAGTAAACAGCATGTTGAGTCCTTGTCCTTGTCTTAGGTTAAGCGTCAATCTCTCCATACAGTGTATTTCCTTTTCTCCTACTTACCATCAGTATTTGTATTACGTTTTTGTCAATAGTTGGAACAATTTCTGGCATTTTCCCAAGGTATAATGTAATAAATAAGTAGTTAAATTCTTCCCCAGTTATCTTTTTTATTTCAGTCGCTATATACAGCTATATAAGAGCTGTATTTTTGGGCAAGCCCAAAAAGTGTGAAAATGGTTAGCCATTGAGGTTCCACATTTTCTCCAACAAGAGCCCAAACCTTTAATACCTGTACGCAATGCAGACAGTTTAGGAGTTATGAAGAACCTCATCAGATTTTTCCATCCAAACTCTTTCCAAGCTCTCGAGTTTGTGGTTTTTGCATGTGTGACACACATACGTCCTCTTGTTTGCTTGTCTCTTTCTCTCTCTTTTATGTAATTTGATGAATGAATTTTACAGTTTTGTATGCATTCATGTAATTTAGAGACCAGCTTTTCGTTTTCTTCTTTTATGTATGCATCCGAAAATACTGTGATCAAATTATAACTGTATTTTGAATTTCATTCATTCATTCATTTTCTTTTCGGCTTAGTCCCTTTATTAATCTGGTTTCGCCACAGCGGAATGAACCGCCAACTTATCCAGCATATGTTTTACACAGCGGATGCCCTTCCAGCTGCAACCCATCACTGGGAAACATCCATACACACACATACACTATGGACAATTTTAGCCAACCCAATTCACCTGTACAGCATGTCTTTGGACTTGTGGGGGAAACTGGACCACCCGGAGGAAACCCACGCGAACACAGGGAGAACATGCAAACTCCACACAGAAACGTCAACTGACCCAGCCGAGGCTCGAACCAGCGACCTTCTTGCTGTGAGGCGAATGTGCTACCCACTGCGCCACCGTGCAGCCCATATTTTGAATTTCATTCATTCATTCCTTTTCTTTTCGGCTTAGTCCCTTTATTAATCTGGGGTCGCCACAGCAGCCCATATTTTGAATTTTTAAAATTAAAATAATAGTAATTCCTCATATTTATTTTGCACTTTTTCTAGACACTCAAAGCGCTTTACACATTGGGGGGAATCTCCTCATCCACCACCAGTGTGCAGCATCCACCTGGATGACGCAACGGCAGCCATATTGCGTCACCAGCTGATTGGTGGAGAGGAGACACAGTGATGAAGCCAATTGTGATATGGGGATGGTTAGGAGGCCATGATGGACAGAGGCCAGTGGGCAAATTTGGCCAGAATGCCAGGGTTAAACCCCTACTCTTTTTCAAAGTACATCATGGGATTTTTAATGTCCACAGAGAGTCAGGAGTTCGGTTTAACGTCTCATCCGAAAGACAGCGCACACTGAGCAGTATAGAGTTGCCATCAATATACTGAGGCGTTAGGACCCACACAGACCACAGGTTGAGCACCCCCTGCTGCAACCTAGCTTTCCCATGTGGTCTCCCATCCAGGTACTGACCGGATGCAGCCCTGCTTAGCTTCAGTGGGCGACCATGTGAGAGTTGCAGAGGGCTAGCTGCCAGCAGTCAATCTGCCCTCGATCTAATCAATCTAATCTCTAGCTTGCAGGTATCTGTAAAAATCCCCCTTGTCTAAGTCAAATGAACACTGCCAGCATTTTTTTTATGATTTTCACCTAAATTTGACAGCCCTCGTTGTATTTTCGGCTCTGAATTAAAATATAGAACCAACCCTCTGCTTTCAAGCAGAAAACAAAACAAAACATTTTCTTCTATCTTCATGTGTTCATGTTTTATACCCACTTCAATGCAGGCAGGTTTCATGAAAAATAAAAATAATAATAATTAAAAAATGCATTTTTCTAAAAGGTATGCATTTTCAAAATATATAGTATACAATACACACACACACAGACGCTGTACATACATATTCACACAGATTGCACACAAGTGTGTATGTGTGTGTAATATGCATGTACGGACTTGCACACATGTTTGTCCGCGAATGAGCTTTTGTGTGTAAAACCATTTTCTAACCTCTTGCAGATTGACGAGGGTGGATCATTTTACTGTGGTGAGCCCTGGTATAGTAGGGATTAAGCCAAAGGAAGGTTGTATAACATTTTTACCCAATATCTTATTTCTCTTTCTCAGATTTCACTCCTGAAGCATGTGATGTCATGTACTTCACTCAGGACATATGTTAGGGCTTCCCCTACCGTAATACACCTAAAACACGGATTGACGTAAAAACTCAACAGGAGAAAAGCGTTTTTCTCTTAATTGACGAGTTATCTCTTCAATGGCAGGGAAAGAGTTAAGTAAAGTGTCCAGTGCGTATTCACATTATTCTTCATGTACGAGCGGGCGCAGCCATTTGAATCTTTTTGGCTCGAAACTTCCGGTCTCATTCACTTCCATTTAGACATTAAAAACGGCTCGTTCTGCTGCTTGATGTTGCAAACTGATATTTTCTTATTATTTATTCATTATTATTGTATTCATTTCATTCATTATTCATTTATTACTTTCATTTTCTAAACTTGTTTGTAGAGCAAGTAGTTTGACCGTTTTCTGCCGTTTGGTATTCTTAGTCATTTCTCCCATAGGCGACTGAATCGGAAGTTCTAAAACAATCGCAAAGACGAGCGCACTTCCGCATTGAAGAATAAGGTCAATAGAGAGAAGAGTGTTTCTACAGGTGGTTTGTCAAGCTCACTCACCTGTGTGAGGCACACTTCAGAAATACACAATGTTTTTTATAGAGATATGGAGTGATTGTAAGAAAGTGTCAAAAATGTGTAAATTGGTCCAAGTGTCTGGGAAAGTGTCAGAGAAATGAAAGAGAACGTATCTGTGTCTATATTATGTACTTGTTATTTGTGGAGTGTTCCTGCAGTTAAAACAGTACAGCAATGACTAGACAGGACATTTCAGAATAAATTAGACAGAGGGTTTTTATCACTGGCGAACAAAAATCTACATATGGCAGAGGGATTTAAGACAAACCAATTTTCTAGCATGAGCAACTTTATATACAACTATATCTGCTCGTGGGGTGACATGGTGGCTCAGTGGTTAGCATTGTCGCCTCACAGCAAGAAGCTGGGTCAGTTGACGTTTCTGTGCGGAGTATACATGTTCTCCCCGTGTTGGCGTGGGTTTCCTCCGGGTGCTCCGGTTTCCCTCACAGTCCAAACACATGCGGTATAGGTGAATTGAATAAACTAAATTGGCCGTATGTGTGTGGATGAGTGTGTATGGATGTTTCCCAGTACTGGGTTGCAGCTGGAAGGGCATCCGCTGCGTAAAACATATGCAGTTGGCGGTTCATTCCGCTGTGGCGACCCCAGATGAATAAAGGAACTAAGCCAAAGGAAAATGAATGAATGAATATCTGCTCGCTCTGCAATAATGTAACACCAATGTGACATAAACAACAGCAATATTTGCATATTTACTTATCTTTGGAAAGGTACTTCAATACTACTTCAATAGTAAAAAAGCTGGTTTGAAAGCAGCTGATCTAATCTCAAAATGATGTGCACACGCTAAATCCTGCAGAGACGGTTTTACTGTGGGGAAAAAAATCCTGGCAGTTGTGTCAAGATCTTAATTTTTTTAACAAATTGAGTTTTATTTCCACACCACAAGTATAGTTTCAGCCCGATCTCACGAGGAAATCTAACTATTTTACATTTTGTCACTTTAGTGGCTAACTTGTAAAAGATCACTCGTATGAAAATGTGTCATTTTTACACTTTTACATTATTTTGTAAATTAATTTCCACTTTAATGAAAATATATATAACAAACTCGATTAATGTAACCATTTTTGAAGAAAAATGGCATATTTTACTGTAGTTTTTAGACCTAGGGCGCCGCCATCTTGGAATATCTCTGTGTCTGATGTCACGGGGTTGGTTCCGTTCCCTCAACAGATATAGTGGAAGGAATGGACTGAACACGGAGACTGGACAGCCTAATTTAACACAATGCTTGAATTAGGGGCGTGGAGCTGGTGCAAATACAAGCATCAGATGTGGGTCTAATGTAAAATATTAGTATTAATATTCTTTTTTCCCCTTTGAATTACCGATCATTTGGTGCGCTTTGGTCCACTCTCTGTATTACGCTGCCTGACTGCCTGTCTGGGTTTCAACAAGGTCCGGTGCTGACGTAATTGGGGTGGGTACTTTTTACTACTACAGCTGCTCACCTCTTTCAGTGTTGCCAGATTGGGCGGTTTCCACCCTATTGGGCGGTTTTGAATTTGATTGTGCGGGTAAAAAATGGCATTGGTGGGTTGACAAAATGTGGGCGGTTTTGAAACGTAAATTTTATGTGCAACTTATTTAACAACACATAACTGTGTGCTCCTTCTCCATTCAGTTAGTAGTGACCAGTGCATAACGCAAACCGTGTGGGCCCACCCGCAAGAGGAGGGGAAGGAAAACTGTATAAAAATCTGACTTCGCGTGCACGCGCATCACGTAGCGCCTGCAGTTAAACTCACAGCGGTTTATCATGACACTTTTATCGATCAGTTTTTCCCGCAATTGACAGCAAGAACAACCATAGAAGCATTGTCTGATTGACGAGCAGCACCTGATAATGTTCAAAAGAATTTAAAACGCCAAATGGGACGAATTTATACCGCATTTCGAAAGTAAAACATACTCTAATAGGTAGTGTAATCTACACAACATTACGTGCAGTGTGTGGGTGAGAGGGGGCAGTGTTTCAATGTGATCCGGTTATGTTGTGGTTCTGTGACTGCTGGTGTTGGTTGCTGTATGGTTAAAAATGATTACAGTTAAAGTAACCAGGTTAATTTCGATTTAAATAAATTAAAAATAATATTAATGTAATATTTTGGGCGTTTTTTTTGTGCGTTTGGGCGGGTTTTGGACAGCTTTTGGGCTGGAAAAAGTCAGCTATATCTGGCAACACTGAGCTCTTTTCATGTTCAAACCAAACTAAGATCGGCGCGGTTGTTCAAATGGCAGTTTTTTACGTCCTTCATACATGTTGAGAGATCGAGTTGATCGACTTGAAAAGGGAATATGTCTTGACATAATCCACAAAGACGTGACTTAGTAAAGCGTGAATTCATGTGCTTTAATCGTTGCATTAGTCTGAATGTAGATCCCCTCGTCAGGCGGCGCTGGAGCAGCGTGAGAGAGTGGACCAAAGTGCATCAAAACAAAAGGTATTAAAAAAAGAAAAATAGAAAACGTATAAATATTTTTGTATATTAGACACAACCTTGATGCTTGTATTTGCACCAGCTCTGCGACGCACGTCCACAACTTCACACATTGGGTTAAATTAGGCTGTCCAGTCTCCTTTACTTCCATTGCATCTTCCAAAACCCGGTGACGTCAGGCACAGCAACATTCCAAGATGGCGGCGCCCTTGCGCTAAAAACTATGGTAAAACATGCCGTTTTCTTCTAAATGGTTACATTAATCGAGTTTGTTATATATATATATATTTTCATTAAAGTGGAAACCAATGTACAAAATAATGTAAACATGACTGACTGCTTCACTTTCACTTTAAAAGGAGGTGTGACACCAGACCCCACTTCTGACCCCAACCATCATTGGGGGATGAGCAAATCACACTACATTGTACAAATGAGAGCATACAAATTCATATGAATAAACCACTAAATCAAAAAGTTACGAATTGCCGCGAGATAGCATTGGTAGATTATATTCTATTTGGACAGATGCAAAGTCAGTCACTTCAACATCTCAGGGCATCACTGGATTCTAAAATATAGCATTTACTTTTTTATTGCCAGAAACATCCAGATGTTTAGTTAATAGAATAATCTTGGGTAAATGTATGAAAAAAAATCACAACATTTCTATGCACAATAATAAAGGCACACGGCTACCGCTAGTTTACTGTTTCCATCCAAAGATGTGGATTCGATATTGCATAAAACATTTGCAAATAAGTGAAGTTTGTTTATAAACTAATTTCGAGAGGATCACATGCTTATGATTGTTCACGGCTGATCCTGCATTAGCTATGCTGATTCACCAATCAGACGATTCCTAACTCACTATAAATAACCAGAGTTTCTTACCTCAGTATCTTCATCTTGAAGAATCCCCCCACCCAACACTACTCCCCCTCCTTTCTAGACGGGCGACACGGTGGCCCAGTGATTAGCACTGTTGCCCCACAGCAAAAATGTCTCTGGTTAAAGTCCTTACTAAAACCAGTTGACATTTCTGGGGGGAGTTTGCTCGTTCTCCCCGTGCTAGCGTGGGTTTTCCCCAGGTTCTCCGGATTCCTCCCACAGTCCAAAAAACACACGACCTAAGTAAATTGAACATACCAAATTGGCATCATAGTCAAGCTCTTAGCAAACCGTATATCTCCTTAGCCATCTTATATCTGGCATTAGCCAGAAATAAGTCAGGGAAGTTCATCGAGATCTACCTGAGCTCAAACTCTCCTCTCGCCCTGCTAAGTGGAGAGAGCCCAGGGCTCGAGGATCTTATAAGCTCAGGGGTCTCTCCTGGGACAGCATGCCAAACAAGCTTTATTACCAATCATCAGGTAAGTGTGAACTCTTGAAAGCCAATGAATCAATGAGCACAAAATCCTCACTTCATGCTTAACTGGCACCAAATGTCAAAAAGAAAAATGCAATGTGCTGGTTAAGAGAAGTCACTGTGGGATTTTTTTCTTATATAATAAATAACGCAATGAACATATGGTGGCTTTTAGAGACATGAGATTGTTCTTTGGGAATGCTGCTGCTCAAAACAGTTCTGGAGGTGACTTTGGCTGAGGGATTTTAGAGTGACCAAAACAACATGTCAGATGTTTTACAATGTGGTCGCTCTGCTGGTATGGCGTCCCATGATGGCGTCCCATCATGCCCATTTTTGTTATCACATGATCTGTTAAAAAAAAATCTGATGACTTTTTTTGATGCGCATGCTTGAATTTATTTCCATCATAGTTTATGAAAAAAAGGTTTATTCAACTCAGATTCGTGCATATGTTTTTTATGCGCATTTGCAAAATGTATGCGCATCTTGCCATTTCTATTAAGCTGTTGTTAATGCCATATTGCAAAATGTGCATAAATCGTAGGTCGATGGAGACATCTCGACTTGGATTAGAACTCAAATGAAAGTCAAGTGGTGAAAATTAATTATAAATACAATCATTTAAATAGGGCTTACAAAATATATGGCCTACGAGGACAGCAACAATACTGGCAAGGCATTTAAGTACTGCACTTTATTCAACCCAAGTTTCACTTTTTCTTTTTCTTTTTTTTACTATATGCTTCCAAATGTTTGCCTTCCTTTCAGCCACAACCCAATACTGGGAAACACCCATACACACTCACATTCACACACCCTCATACACTATGCTGAATTTAGTTTATCCAATTCACTTATAGTACATGTCTTTGAGCTGTGGGTTCCAATAGGTCTTCTGCAGTATTTGTGATGATTGGGATGCAGTTCAGCAGATGATTCATCAAATCTACCTTCTGCCACTTTTCCAAATGATCAACTAGAAGTTATTTATTGTTGCTCTTACAACTGCGATCGACGACAAGACTTTTGTCAGGTAGTGTATACCTTTAAACAGAAATGTAATTTGTTCAAACACTGTAGTGCTCTGTAGTGCTGCAATTAGAGGGACACAAAGTTAGCATTAGCTCTACTGTAAAAGATCTGGGTGTTATACTAGACAGCGATTTAACTTTTGAAAATCATATCTGCCATGTCACAAAAACCGCCTTC
>CAIGQV010001262.1:1252174-1272470 GCA_903798115.1 Danio jaintianensis
TACATATATTCCTGATATGAGTCCCATCTCACACTCAATACACTACATACCACTTACTATGGTATAAATACAGCACTACAACATACAAAAGAGAGAGATCGACTTAGAATGTCACTCACCAGTTTTATAAGGTTTTGATCAGCTGTAGTTTGAAAATACGCCAATCTTTTCTCCTCTAAGGGCTTATTATGCTGTCTCTGTCGCCATCTTGTGGATGGACAACGTCAACCGTCTTTGCTCTGCTCAATGACAGGCTGATGGATGCTGACGTGCTGTATCTCAGAAATGATAAATATTTAAAATAGGCACTATCCTTATAAATACACTGCATAGTTGCAATCTAAACAACTACATTCTTACCTAAAGAAGCCTGAAAAGTACATTATGTTGTCCAACAGCTGCAATATTTGTCAAAGTGTAGCGAGTTTATTGATCTGCTGTCACTCTATGTGGGCGGAGTAATACACAAGGGTGAGGAGGCTGTATGAGTTCTGATATTGCAGAATATCGCACGGCTATCAGCCAATCAGATTCAAGAACCAGATAGAACTGTTGTGTGTATATATATATATATATATATATATATATATATATATATATATATATGGCAGTTCATTCCGCTGTGGCGACCCCTGATGAATAAAGGGACAATGAATGAATGAATGAATATATATATATATATATATATATATATAACTTCCCTGACTTCCAATGTCTGGAACAGACCTTATAAAACTCCATGAAATTCCATGACCCGTGGGAACCCTGATGCTATGATCCAAGTGTCATTTCTTCATGTTTTTACTGTGTTTAATCACATGGACTACGTCATTAAAGTAAGACTGTCATGTTTCTATATTTTAGGGTCCGCTGCAGGCCTGTCTCTTTCACACAAGTGCTTTCAGGGTCATCAGAGGTCAAAACAAAAAAATCTTACGTCTTTCTGTCAGGTTTACAGAACAAGCTAATTTTGTGAGAGCAAAATAACAATAGGAACCAAAGCGAATTTATAATCACCTCACTTGAGTTAAAGTCATCGGACCACAGATTCTCTTTTAATAGACGTAGTCTAGCATATTAATATGGCACTCAAAATGTAGCCTGTCATACGCTGTCAAAAAATGTGGGGTTCCACACAATCGATTTGTGTTGGGACAACATGAAGGAATTAAGTTAACTCATTAGTTTTTACAAATTTAAGTGTGTTGAAAATAAAACAAATAAAACTCAAGAATTGTGTTGTTTCAGCTCATGATTTACAACAAACGTCTTTTTATTTTTGACTGTAGCTTGACAACTTCTATGTCTTTTAAAACTTTTGAGCTAATCCAGCGTAAACCTCAAAGGCACGAACACCAGCACAATAATGAACTAATGTATATTTTGATTGTATGCATTCGCTAATTGCTAATATTAGGATAGGACGCTTTAAACTGCAATTACAGATGTGTAACAGTTAGCATCCCAAACAACGAGTCTCAAAGCCAAGACATAAATTGCTTCAGTAGTGTCTGAGTGTGTATTTAAGGCCTGCTACAGTAGGTCAACCATTATGGGGGAAACAGGCAGACGAAGATGCTAATGGTTAGTCAAGCTTTAATCGTGAATGAGAATGGAATTGGTGGCTCTTACCTGACTCAGAAAGATCAGCAGAAACCAGCACAGTAGTGATATCATCATACACGGCTTGCAAAGGAGCTCTGTGCACCCAGAATGAACGAAGTACGGAAAGAGGGAAGGCTGGAGAGAGGGAGAGAGAGAGAGAGAGAGGTGACCTGTCTGAAAGAGGTACACAAAGCTCCCCTCTGTCTGTTCTCCAAACACACCTTTCCCCTACAGAACTCACACAGAACTCTATCTCAAATATTCCACCCTCCCTCCACTCTCTCTCTCTCTCTCCTCTGCTGTTCCTGTCACTTTTCACACCTTGTAGTATTCTATTTTTAATGGACTGCAAAAACATTTTCTTTATCCACATCATTAAACACCAGAACGCAACAGTGTGGCCTTGTAAGTTTATCTCTTACTGGTAAATGTATATAGTATAAAAGTCAAGAGTGAAATCAAAATGTCCAGTGTTTATTTTGCTAGCGCACATTAATATTCTTTAGGTGAACAGTTAATCTGTCCGAGTTAATCCACTGAAAAAAAAACTGTTTGGGTAATCTTCAATCAATTTTTTACTGTTTTCTTCTTCATTTGAAGTGTCGGACCTTCTCTATTTAACGGCTTCAGTCACAATTTTCTTAGCCACGCCCCTCTTACTGTTAGCTTCCTACAAGGGAATGATGTGCAAAAAGAAAGCCCCGCCCCCTACTCAATATTCCGTTTCAGTAATCGCTGTACCACTCCTTGTGTTGGTGTGGGTTTCCTCCGGGTGCTCAGGTTTCCCCCACAGTCCAAAGACATGCGCTACAGGTGAATTAGGTAAGCTAAATTGTCCGTAGTGTATGTGTGTGAATGAGTGTGTATGGGTGTTTCCCAGTGATGGGTTGTGGCTGGAAGGGCATCCGCTGCGTAAAACATATGCTGGATAAGTTGGCGGTGCATTCCGCTGTGGAGACCCAATTATATTATATTATATACAAATCACTGATTAGTAAAGTCATCAGGAATGGCAAAGAAAGCGTTCTTGCAGGACTCCCAGAGTTCATCAAGTTTCTTTGGATTCATTTTCAATGCCTCCTCCTTCATCTTACCCCAGACATGCTCAATAATGTTCATGTCTGGTGACTGGGCTGGCCAATCCTGGAGCACCTTGACCTTCTTTGCTTTCAGGAACTTTGATGTGGAGGCTGAAGTATGAGAAGGAGCACTATCCTGCTGGAGAATTTGCCCTCTCCTGTGGTTTGTAATGTAATGGGCAGCACAAATGTCTTGATACCTCAGGCTGTTGATGTTGCCATCCACTCTGCAGATCTCTCGCACGCCCCCATACTGAATGTAACCCCAAACCATGATTTTTCCTTCACCAAACTTGACTGATTTCTGTGAGAATCTTGGGTCCATGCGGGTTCCAGTAGGTCTTCTGCAGTATTTGTGATGATTGGGATGCAGTTCAACAGATGATTCATCCGAAAAATCGACCTTCTGACACTTTTCCAAATGATCAACTAGAAGTCAAGTTATTATTTGTTCCTCTTACAACTGGGATCGATGACAAGACTTTTGTCAGGTAGTGTACATAATATTTTACTAGATATTTTTCAAGATACTAGTATTCAGCTTAAAGTGCAGTTTAAAGGCTTAACTAGGTGAATTATGTTAATTTGGCAAGTCATTGTGTGTGTGTGTGTGTATATATATATATATATATATATATATATATATATATGTATACACACGCACACACACACACACGCACGTACAGTTTCCTGCTTTCAAAGTATCTGGGTTCTGATTAATGTGCTTTCAGTTTAGGTTGTTTTGCTGGACCTCTGTGTGTTTGATTTTACATTCCTGTAATGTTTGCATAGGGTAGAAGACGTCTTGAACTCTGTTTGGGCATTCAGATTAACAGGTTATGTCTCCACAACTCTCTTTATAACACTTTCAAACATGCTTACAAGCCTCTACAAACTCTGGAGATACTTAATTTTAACCGAGTTTGCATATAAATTACAACTTATTACACCATAACTAGTATCATGTATGAAGTTTTGTTGTCTAGTGCTCAAAAATGCCAGGAGTTCCGCAGCCCTGCAGAGTTTAGTTTTAACCCTGCTACAACACACAAACAATGTACTTTTCATATAAGCCTATAGAAAACAGCCCCGAGCTCAAGCAGAGAAGCCAAAATGATCTCTCGTTTCCACTGTAAGGCCAATGGCTTTTAATAGCATGAAAACCCTGCCCTAAGTACGCCCCCGAATTAAAAAGAAAATCAAATTCCCATCCCATCATTCAATGGCGACAACCGAAGGGAACAAATTACATCTTTATTTATGTTTTATTTTAATTCTTTATTTGATGAGGACAGTGGACAATTAAAGAACTGCCCCAGAATTGGCTCCATGGCTAAATTTCATCTGCGGTCCCTGGGCAGGAAATATGTGTGAATGTAAGAGTGTATGGGTGTTTCCCAGTACTGGGTTGCGGCTGGAAGGGCATCCGCTGTGTAAAACATATACTGGATAAGTTGGCGGTTCCGCTGTGGCGACTCCTGATAAATAAAGGGACTAAGCCGAAGGAAAATGAATGAAATGTGTTTTAATTCGGGTACACTGCTTCCTTGAATTTTGAGAGACGAAAGTGTGATAACGTGGATAACAAGGTGTTATGATTTATTGTGTCAAATGTTTCAAGGAACACAGCACCCACAACTCCACGACGATCTAATTTCAATCAAATTTGCTCAATAAAATAACATAGCTGTTTCTGTTGAATGCTGTTCATGTGTTCTGCTGTTCTGTTGAATGACAATACATTATGTGTCTAAAAAAATCACCAAATTAATTGTTTTCCATCGTTGTACAGCCATCCTTTCAGATGTTTTATATGTCAGTGTCAGTAGGCATTGGGAAAGACTAGCCAGAGAAACCATCAGTTATTAAGATGCTCACATGCCTAAGGTGCGGAATAATGGGTATTATTGGACAGTGAGAAAGACCACGGTTAATCAAAATTAACTGGATAAAGTCTGTATTTCTGTAAAAATATGTTTCTTGAGGAGACACAGACACTTGTATAATTAAAAATTCAAATGAAAAAGCCTTTGATTTAACATTTAGCCTTTAAATAATTGAAAGTGTATATCTGTGCCTTTATACTAGACATCCTTCTTTAGCACTTTTTTCAGGATTAATGGTTTTGTGCATAATTATTTTTTGCATTTTAAGTGTCTAAAATATTAAACTGATCTGACTTCTAAGATTTATTTCCTCAGATTAGTATCATTATATATTTTTTTCATTTATTTTAGTGCTATTTTCCCTGTCCTAAAGTTCAATTTTAAAGGGTTTATTTTATTTTCCAGATCTGAGGTGAACTACCTGCTGCTGCTTTCAGTAGTATGGCAAAAAATGTCATGTAAAAGCGCATTCAAACTCACATTGTTAGTATTTAACACTGAATAAAGCACATGAGGTGTACCTGAGGTGATCATTGTCATAGTTTTCTGTTGTTCAGCTGCAAGAAATAGAAGCCGTTTCTAATATATCAATTCGAGGTGTTGGTTAGGACAGAAACTCCTTTTAATATGGAAAATATTCCTTCTATCAGGTGCCGTTGCTTTTATAAAGAACACGGTTTAAATCACTCGCTCCTGTCCTCAATCTGGCAACCTGCACTTGCGTTTGTTTTGATCCAGGAGTGCAATACCTAGTTCAACCACTGGGTGTCAAAATTACATACCTTTAAAGCAGAGCTCAACAATAAGGATGGCCCAATGGCCCGGGTCCAGCGCGAGAGATAACAAAAATAACGTGTGTTCGCGTGAGCAAAAGAAAGCAGGTGAATACGGAATGAGAAGATGATCACGTGCACAGTGAGACACAGGCGATCCTCACTCACTGACGAGGGCTTCACCCAGGTGAAAAGAAGGTGTACTTAAGTTGTACTTTTTTTTGGACGTAATTATCATATTTTAATTGTACTATACTAAGTAGATCTTAAATGTGTTATTTTGGAACAACTTCAAGCATGGAGGCGTCACGGTGGCGCAGTGGGTAGCACGTTCGCCTCACAGCAAGAAGGTCGCTGGTTCGAGCCTCGGCTGGGTCAGTTGGCGTTTCTGTGTGGAGTTTGCATGTTCTCCCCGTGTTCGTGTGGGTTTCCTCCGGGTGCTCCGGTTTCCCCCACAAGTCCAAAAACATGTGGTATAGGTGAATTGGGTAAGCTAAATTGTCCATAGCGTATGTGTGTGAATGAATGTGTATGGATGTTTCCCAGTGATGGGTTGCAGCTGGAAGGGCATCCGCTGCGTAAAACATATGCTGGATAAGTTGGCGGTTCATTCCGCTGTGGCGACCCCTGATTAATAAAGGGACTAAGCCGAAATGAAAATGAATGAATGAACTTCAAGCATATTAATTGTTATTTTATATATACTTAAGATTAACTTTAGGCTACTTGAAATATGCTGTAACATACTTAGTTGTGTTAAAATGGACATACTTTAAGTACAATTAAAGTGTACTTTTAAAAGTGTATTATATTTAAAGTACATTTAAATTATATACTGGAAACACAGTTAAAGTATATTTTAAACACAGTTGAAGTTTATTTTAAGTTCAGATAAAGTATATTTTCAGCCCAGCTGCAGTGCATTTTAAAACCAATTAAAGTATAGTATAAGCCCAGTTGAAGTATACTTTAAGTTCAGATGAAGTGCATTTTAAAACTAGTTAAAGTATTGTTTAAGCTCAGTTGAAGTATATTTTAAGCTCAGTAGAAAAATATTTTAAGCTTCACATTAATGTGTTATTACTATACATTTGCAGAGTACTACAAGATCTACTTTATTTCAACAACAATTAACAAAATCATTCAGAAGAATGTATTTTGATTATATTAAAAATATGCTGTAAAAGTGCAATACAAACACAAATAACTGCGCGGTTTTTGAATGCTTCAAAACTGTAATTTTCAACTTTTTCAATTGACAATTAACATTGTATTACAGTGTGAAGTAAAATGCAAACAAACAAGGAAACACATGCGTAACAAAAAACAAACCAAACATAGAGCTGATGCCTCGTTGTTGCTTTTTCTGCGGATGAGAGATCGCACCTCAGACACTGTGGTGTTTGGGAATTCTTTTTTTACAGTGTCTGTGGAAAGAGAAAAGTACTGTTTAGATATAAAAGCAATTTTATAATATAAAAATCACATGTACTGTCAAATAATGTAAAAGAAGTTACTAAATGTTATTTTTAATAAATACTATTATTTAGCTTTATTCAGTTCCCACTGACATCGATAAATTAAAAAAATAAAACATTTAAAAAGATGATCATGTACAGGACCAAAACATACCTATGAGCACATTGACCTTGTGAGGGTCCAATTGGTCCTTACAGGTTTCATTGCCAGATTTTCCTGTAAGGGTGCATCTCGCAAGAGTATTTTTACCAAAAATTAATGTGGCCAGTTCTTGGGTAAAAAGTCTTGATTTATTCAGTCTCTCATACATCCTCTCGGCAAGCACCATCTAGATTGAATGAAAAACAAGCAAGAGTACTATAAAAATGATTTATACAACATTGCAAGTGATAACTATATTATTGTACTAAATTTAAGTGGTCATGAATACACAAAAAGGCAGCTCAAAGAAAAAAAAGAATCTTGTCATAAGATTTTGTCTTACCCTTTCTGATGATGCAGAAGGACACAATTCACTGGAACTCAGGCTTGAACTTGAGCTGTAAGATGAGCTTCTTTTCATGCCCTCCAATACATCTTTGAGAGAATTTACAATTCCAGGAAGGTCTACAAAATTTTAATCATAATTAAATGGTTAATTCCGGTTGTAACCCAGTACTGGGAAACACCCATACACTTTTGCACTCACACACACTCTCATTCTCATGCACTTCGACTGACCTAGCTGGGACTCAAACCAGTTACCTTCTTGCTGTGAGGCGACCGCTAACCACAGAGCCACAGTGCTGCCGTGCATTCTCCATTTTTAGGTTTAAATCTTTATTTTTTTAATGAAGCATTGCTGTAATTTTAAAACTTTTATATAGTATGTATTTGTTCTAAAATAGCACTTATCTTGTGAAATGTGCAAGTTGTTAGCAGAAGCATTTTACAATTGAATTAAAAGAGGAAAAAGCTGAATATAAAAATGTCAAACATATGTATATTGGTCATGTGCAAAACATGATTATTAAACCTTGAATAAAAAATGCATGCTACTGCAACATAGCTGTCATTACAGATCCACAATTACTTTTAATCTACTGTACATGATGGCCTTAAGTTACCTTTCAAAGCTTTGACTACATCGTCATCAAGCTCTACAGGGGTTTTCCGGAGAGATTTCCTCTGCAAAAAGCTGTTCTCCAATTCCTTGTCTCCATCATCTTCTTGTTCGTTGTCACTATCCAATGCCGCCTGTATTTGTTAAAACAGATACAAGGTTAGAAGAGGTTCTACCATACCACTTCATTTTAGTGTTACTGTTGTATTATGAAACAGTCACATTTAACAAGTTAATATTTATTTACAACAGTCATACTGTACTTTTTACAAACTTTTTGAGTGCCTTTAAAATTACTTAGTACTAAAACATTACTTACTGTTCTCCTCCTTGATCTTCTCAACTGTGTGTTTTCAAACAAGTCAATCTCAGTATTATCTGAATCATCAGACAATGGAGGTTTACAGGAGCTGTTTTTTTTTTCTTTGTAGCTCCTTGAGGTCTCTTTTAAGTTGTTCCCCCATTGCAAATGTAGCTGAACTTTGAGAAGTACTTGCAACCTAAAAACATTTACATAATAAACATTTAACACCATTCCTGACAATCCAAAAATGAAAGATTTCAGTGTGGTGTTAAGGGACTATTACAAATACTTACATTACTGTAATTACGTAGTTCTTCTTAGAATTGTACTTTAAGTGTTTTTTTTTTTTTAAATTGGGATTTTATTTTAGTACATTTCTTATAACCTGTATCTGTACTTTTACACGTGACACCTGCAACCTTTTACCTGCAGTCACTACTTTTCTTGTCTATGGTAATTGGCTAGAATAATACAGTAATCAGTCCTGTGATTCCTGTCCAATCAAATCGCACATAGAAAAATCTAATTAGAAGGACCAACCTCAGTCAGATGCTTTATAAATGCAGCAAACATTTACAGTGGGAATCATTCAAATTGTCCAAGTAGAAGCAAAATCACTACACGCAATGATGCAAGAACTGTTTAGATTCATGATAAAGATGAAGGTTCTGTATGAGGACTGAAATCAACAAATGGCCTTAATAACTAAATTCAACAAATTGAATGTATTCAATCAGTCCTGCAGTTGCTTGTTTTGCAGTGCCACCTATTGGACTCTGGTAACATGTTAGTCAGGGATCAAAGTGCATAATAAGTATTAACATATCCTCACAGCTATATCTTTGTCCCTTAAATAACAGCGAGGAATGAATTTACCTGCTTTCAGTCAGTTTATTATATGTGCATGTTTATTTTTTGTGTTCTCACATTATAGTCAGCTCACATTTTAAATGTATAGTTCATAAATGGCATAATTAATTTCTTTTACACTGAGAAATGAAATTCCACTGACGTAAGCTACATTTGTAATCTGCAGGGTATAAGAAAGAGTATACTTCACAGTACTTGGTATTTAGTACTTTTAAAAGTGCTGCTTTTTACTTATACCTTCAGTAGTATTTACAACAGATACTTTTACTCTTGCACATTTTTTTTCTTGCACAGTATGTTTTTTAGTACTCTTTCCATCACTGCAGTACAACAATCTGGAATAGTAAGATCATCACATACCTTAACAGTCTCAGACGGTTGTTGTTGTTTTTTCTTGCTGTGTTCCTTCACTGGTCATCCAGATGTCTTCTCCTTTCTTGAAAGCATCTCTTTTCACAATTAAATCTTTGTACACATCTGCAATTAGACAAATTAATCAGAGAAAAGCAGTAAAGTTGTCAGATTAAACTGTATGAACGTAAACCAACATAAAATGGGTATTATTAACAATTAAAAAGTAATTACTAAAAGGGTTTTACACAATAAAATAAGTATTCTGCTATCATTTAACCTTGCACACCCTATACTGTGTGTGTGTGTGTGTGTGTGTGTGTGTATATATATATATTAATCATTCTTATAAGCACAAAATGACATATATTTATTATATTCATACTATAATTTGTCCAAACAATGGAAGTTAATGGTTAAGAGAAGTTTGGAGTTGATATAATATTAATATACACATAATATAGTAATATACACTTGTAAGAAACCACATTCAATTAATTTGCAAAAAAGAGAAAATACAATTCCATTCATCAGCCTTTTATGATTTAATATTGTACATCCAGTAAAACAGCTGTCTATATGAATGCTTATCCAGAAATTGCTTGAAGTGAGCTATTCATTATTTATATATTAGATCAAATAACAAGCAGGTTACAGGGTCAGCACACTGTAATAACCACTATTCAGTCTGCAAATACGAAAGTTGTTCCTTATTGGGTAACCATCGTTATAGGCTGAACGGAAAACACACATGTGTACTATCCACGTTGAAAAATATTTTCTAAAGCTTAAGTGAACAACAAAATTTAGTTATGCTGAAAGTTAGCAAGAATAAACTTACCACCAAGAAGCAGTATTTTCGCTGCCAGTTTCTTTTGCTCCCCATGCCTGCTTCGACTCGGCAAACATATCTCGACGTAACCCTCTTCACTGTCTAGTTGTTCGCGCGATCTGACCTGGTTTTCCAGTCGTCGATGTTCACGTATTATTATATCGGTGCTGTCTACCTTCACAAGATCTTAGTCTGGGAAATAAAACAAAGCAAATTTCGGAAACGACATGACTTCTGTTAATCGGCAAATATCAACTTGTTGCCCGCGCTCAATAAGCTTACGTCTCTATTGCTGCATGGGATTGGACAATTATGTTTTGATTTGAAAAGCTTGGTTCTGATTGGTCAAACTGATTTAAACGCAACATTCTGGTTGACCCAAAACAAAGTAACATATTACTGTGCTTGCCATTAGTCAAAATGGGCACGAAAGTTACAGAAATTAAGAAATACAAATTATACCTGGAGTCAAAGCATAGCAAATTACCAAAAACAACAGTTCATCAACACTTGAAGAAACTATGAAAATAAAGAGGTAAGCTGATTATTATTTATTTATTTATATATTGCTTTAAGAGTATTTTTTGTCAAACTGGCCTTTTTTTTGTGAGCAATGTAAATCTACTTGTAATGCAAAAAAATTATCTATTTTTCCAAGTACACACATAACTACATAATATATTGACTTTAAAGTTTCATTGCTAAACATAAATAGCTTAATATGTTTACATAAGAAGTGGTAAATTATCATATTTTACTTCTATAATGCATGTACGTTTGACTTAATATACTTTACCAAATATCTGAAATACTTAAATATGTCTTCATTTTGAAAAATATGTTATGCTCATGGTTTACAAAATGTATTTAAAAAAAAATCCATATATATTTTGAAATACAGGCTAAAGCACATGCTCATTTGCAGTATTTAAAGTATGTTTCATTATGTCTAAAACAATAAAAAATAACATGCATATACTTTAAACACACTTAAATTGGCACCGTTTCACAGTGTTCTTATACAAAGTACACATAAAACATACTTTAAGAAAGAATAAAATCAGTGTGTTTTCAGTGAATACATTAAAATGCATAAATAGTATGCTTGAGTTCTAGCATATTTTTTAAAAGTGCAATTAAGCATATTTTTTACCAATGTACTTGTAGTATACTTTATAATAAATACATTAAAATGCAAAGCAACACATTTAGAATGCACTTTAAGTAAGTATGTTATTTGTGCTAATTGTGCTTTAAACATACTATCTACATTTCAAGTACATTTGTAATATATTTAAGAGCACTTCTTTTTCACCTGGGCAGTGTCCCGTGCACAGCTGATGTGATGCGCGCGAGTGTTTAAAAGTTTCAGAAAGAAACGATTCCTTGCACCATCCTTTGAACAGACTGTCAATGGGCCTAATGTTAACTGTGCACGTGATCATCCTTTCATTATAGCACACGGTATGTTTTTCACCTGCTTTCTCTTGCTTAGTTATTTTTTTTTATGGTGTAATTATCATCCTTTAGAATAACATTGCTTTAATATGAGATTAACTCTCCATTTATGTATAGTTAACTGAACTTTAGCCTGGACAGACTACTCTGCATACTTCTTTTTTAAATGTCATTTTTTTTAAAGAAAAGTTTTGTTGAATATAAAGTACATGTATACAGCTATATAGCTTGTTTTGACACATGATTTAAAATTTGGGGCTAAGAAATATTTTTTTATTTATCTATTTTTGCTGTGGCTAAAGAAAATTTAGGTAGATCCTTAGTGTTGAGCCCTGAAAAGTCTTGTGAAAAAAAAAAACGAATTGCAATGTGACACTATGAAAGCACAACCCATTTGCTCATGCTCATTGAGCAAGCGCATACACAACACACAAAAAGTAAAATGAACGAGGAGGCATGTGGACGACACAAAATCTAAATCAAGTCATTTTAGCATGCCAAAGTCCAATTTTATGCATTTAAAATATATTTTCCTAACAACAAAATTGTGGCTAGTGAAAATGGGCCAGGGGCAGCACGGTGGCGCAGTGGGTAGCACAATCGCCTCACAGCAAGAAGGTCGCTGGTTCGAGCCCCGGCTAGGTAAGTTGGCATTTCTGTGTGGAGTTTGCATGTCCTCCTCGTGTTTACGTGGGTTTCCTCCGGGTGCTCCGGTTTCCCCCACAAGTCCAAACACATGCGTTATAGGTAAATTGGGTAAGCTAAAGTGTCCGTAGTGTATGTGTGTGAATGAGTGTGTATGGGTGTTTCCCAGTGATGGGTTGCGGCTGGAAGGGAATCCGCTGCGTAAAACATATGCTGGATAAGTTGGCGGTTCATTCCGCTGTGGCGACCCCTGATTAATAAAGGGACTAAGCCGAAAAGAAAATGAATGAATGAATGAATGAATGAAAATGGCGAGTGGCTAGTAATGTTGGAAAACTACAAGCCACAGTGGCTGGTGATGAAAAAAGTTAATGTCAAGCCCTGTTTATATATATAGACAGAAGTCGACTCCTATTTTAACATATAAAAACGAATTGCTAGATGTCCTTTACTACTGCAGTGTAGATTAATGGTAAAAGCTCAAGAAGTATCTGTCCTTAGAGGACGGCTTGGACTATGACGGTCAAAACATTGGGAAAAATTTTGGGAGCATATGAGCTTGCAAAGCTTACAGCCAACGTTTTAGGAACTATAACAAAAATTCGGTCAGACTTGTGTTGAATTTGCAAGAGAGAAATGTATCTTGTTCGACAAGTGGTGTACACAAGTGTCCGATTTTCACGCGTTGTGTGAATTAGTCCTATTAGAGAAATTCAAGAATTGTTTTCCTGATCGGAAAACTTCTTTGTCTCGGGCATTGCTCATACTGAGAAGATCTTGTCTGCTCCACCTATTGCAAAAGATCAATTTGAAAAATACTTGTACTTTTGTTGCTATTCTAAAAATAATTCTGTGCAAATTCGAGAGGAAAGGGAATGTTTTTATTGTTACACAAACGCAATTGTGCTAAAACGCAAGCAGCAAGGCATTTGTGAAACCTGTTGATTCTGAACGCTATGACAACATTGATGCCAGTAATCAATCTTTTCTTATGTAAGGGTTGGTATCTGCTGTTGATAAGCTTTCGAATCTAATAAAAGTAACCATGCTTTGTGACACCGGAGCAGGGTACTCTTTTATTAGGGTCGAAGCTTTGTCTTTTGAAAACACTTTCTGTGATAGCCATGTACTAGCTAGAGGCATTGAAATGTGCATTGTGAAAGTCCCTGTGCACCATATCTATTTGAAATCAGACTTATTCAGTGGTATTATTATAATTGGAGTGTGTGAAAACTTGTCTGTGCAACGGGTGAACTTTATTCTTGGAAATGAAATAGCTGGTGGGAGAGTTATGCCATTGTTAGAGGTTTGTGACGAACCTGATTTTTCTGCATCAACTGATGAACTGGAAAGTTTTTCCCATTTGTGCTATTACACGCACCCAGACTCCCAAATTCACTGACGCAGATGATTTGGTTTTAATTTTCATGGCTCCTACAATTTTGAATGATGTTGCGATTGATGCTGGTAAATCCAAAGAAAAACTGGTCTATTCAAATTCAGACAAATTCATTCATTGATTTTGCAAATGCAAATTGAATTGTGATAATCTTATTGTTGCTCAGAAATATATTTTTCTCTGCTGTTGTTCCTCCAGACGTGGCACAAGAGAGAAAAAATACTTTCTGCTTGGAGAACGAAGTATTGATGCATAGGTGGTGCCCTGGTACGAGTGAAGCTGAATGGAATGTGGCAAGCCAAATTGTCATTGTCATGCCTCTGGTCAAACCACTCCACAAGTTTAATGACATTGGGGCAGGTAGGACCTGGACCAACCTAGGTCATCAATTTGACCTTTATAGCAGCAGCCAACCCTTGAGACAAATGCTCCATGTACTTTTAATACTTATGTACCTAAGTGGAATAAATTATATAACATATCACAATATTGCCCCTCTCAGTTTATTTAATGTTACTTCCGTTGTACTGCAGATTTTACTGCTGTTGAACTTTATTGCATTGCAGTTGAACTGTGTTTATACCTCATTATACTGCAATTTTGCAGTTGCATTGAGTTTTGCCACAGTTATCCTTGTATATAGGCTACTGCTGTTGTACTGTTCAGTTCATTGCAGTTATTTTATATTATTTGCAAATAAACTCTTAAAATTCTAATTAGAAAATTACTTGAATCCAAAAATCATCCCTGAAAACAGTACAAAATATTCATTGGAAGATGTTAAAGAACAAACCCCTTGGAGCACAAGTGCAGTACAGTTCCTACCACACCATTGGCATATTAGACTACAGCAGCACACGTGCAGTAAAGACGAAGTTTACTTGTTTTTACTCCAGTTTACTGCAACATACTGCTTTATTGTACTGTATTTGAACTGTGTTTATACTTCATTGTATTGTAATTTTGCAATTGTACTTAATTTTACTGCGGTTATACTTCTATATACTGCTGTTGTACTGCAGTTTTACTTCAGTTTACTGCAGTTTTTTGTTGTAGGACTAAATGCAACAAGACTAAAAAACAAGAAGGATTAATAATGATCTCAGGAATTTACAACGTCCACCTAGGTATTAAGAAAACACTTTTTTTGCCCTTGACTAAAAATTGACATGGCGAAGTACTGTAGAACCTGTCAAACTTGTCAGTTTTAGGGTAAGCCAAACTAGAATAATCCACCGCTCCAATGACACCTATTCTGGCTTTGGGTGAGCCTTTTGAGGATGTTATTGTTGACTGTGTGGGTCCTTTGCCCAAAACAAAATCAGTATTTGTTGACAATTATGTATAGAGTGATGCATTTTCCCGAAGCAATTCTGTTGATGAAAGTTTTTTTTGTGGGCTGCCCACAGTTGTACAAAGTACCAGATATACTAATTTCATCTCGAATCTGTTTGCTCAAGTGTGCTCAAAAATATCTCAGAGAACTTTCAGTGCATATCAACCAGAAAGTCAGACGAAGAGCTTTAGAAAGGTTTCATCAGACCTTAAAGGCTCTGAAAATACTGGCTTGAAACCGGTAAACACTGGGATGAGGGCACACTTTTACTCTTGTTTGCAGTAAGGGAAGCAGTACAAGATAGCTTAGGGTTATTCCAGCATACATTCCACATGTGTTTTTTCCACAGGCATTCATTCTCCTGTCTTGTCTCCATTTTTATTACCACTATTATCTGATTTACTGTTAAAGAAACGACATACTAAGTAATAAAATGAGTACTATGTAATAACATTATAATTAGTTTTAAAGTTGGAATTACATCAAAATGTACTCTTCTTCTTCTTATGTATAGAGTAGTGCTTGTTTTAAATGATCTATCTCTGCATTTGATTATTTTGTAAAAATTATTTTGCCCATCATCTTTAATGATTTACCACAATTTTCCCTCCCCCCTTAAAACAACTTTTCTTCACTTCTGGTCACATGGAATGCATTTAGGGCGGGGCTATTAGGAATTCGTTCCTGCCCTGCCTTCGCAGGAGGCTGTGGTTCAAACGAATTTGATACGATTCTGTCTGTAAGATGTAGCGCCCCATTCTCCTCATTATCAGGTGTCAACAGTGATTCCAATGGACAGTCCTCTGTCCACCAGAACTGAGTGCAAACATTCAAAGTAACATTCAAATCTTCCTCCATTTTGTTAGCTATGCAAATCCTCCAACAATCCAATCAGTTCCCAAAGATGAAATCATGCACCACCCTACATTTTGTTTCTCATTTCAGAAACCATATCAATCTGATGTATGGCCCGATTGGGGAAAAAAGGACAAAGTTAACTCCTGTTTTATGCTGACTTTAATAGTGTGAACTGGAAGTTGCTGAGACTTTTATTTCAGTATGTTGATGTGCTTCCAACTGAAACTAAATATTATACAAACTACCGTTAAGAGGGACATGGTTAAGAATATTCTGGCTGAAGCTGCCAAACTGATGGACCGCAACTCCCAATGCAGAAGCAAATGGTCAGACTTTAATTGAAGATAACAAAATCAAACATGTTCTTTTTTTGCAGTGGATTCATTTGCATGGATTCATTTTTCACCTAAGACAGGGGTCACCAAACTTCCGGGAGGGCTGGTGTCCTGCTGAGTCTAGCTCCATCCCTAGTCAAACCCAACTGAACAAGCTAATCAAAGTCTTACTAGGTACACTTGAAACTTCCAGGCAGGTGTGCTGAGGCAAGTTGGAGCTAAACTCTGCAGGGACCTCCAGGGACCAAGATTGGTGACCTCTGACCTAAAGAATAACAGTGTGTGCTATTGCAAATATAAACACTGTGAATTTAGATTTGACACAGACTTGAACTTGTTTTCAGAATTAAATATTGATTTAATTGATTCATATTTAATTGATTTGAGCAAATTGTATGGAGGTTTACATGTTCCAAAAGGTCTGGAAGAAAAACGCAGGACATATGTTCATCTTATCTCAAGCTACATTAAACATGCACTATAAACAGGCTTCATCGAATATACTTCAGTTGATTTCATCAAATGTGTAAGTTAAGTGCTGGTCTAAAAGCGCTACCTACAGGCACAGCAGAATTTTCTGATTGGTCCACCTCTTTTGGACCTGACAGTGATGAGCTGCGCTGCATGTGAAAGTAATGTAATGGAAACACAAGGACGCAAGATCACTTAAAGGGCACCTATGATGAAAATCATCTTTTGTAAGCTGTTTGGACAGAACTGTGTGTAGGTATAATGTGTCCACAGTCATATTGGGGTGATATAAAGACAATAAGTCTCTTTTTTTTTATTTTCTGACGTTAAAATAGCATCCAAATCCCTCCCATTTTGAGGCAACGTGACGTAGGAGGGCGGTTGATTGACAGCTGCGTATTAACATGTCTCCGTAGTAACGCGTATAATCATATCAACAAGACAGGACGTGCGCAAAGCAACGGGGAATAAAAGATCTGTTCAGCTCGCTGTGATCATCAATCATCATCAAATGTGATCAAGAGTGAGTTTCACAAGTTTAACACGTGTTTAAAACAGTGCATGTTTGTAATGAATTACAGCGATTTACTTCAGCTTTACTTTATCACCACAGCCGCGTGTCAGCACAATTATAACAGAAGACGCTTCAATCCCGGGTTGTGGACGCTAAATCAGGTTTATTTTGTACATTAACTTAACGGATATCCATACAGCAGTGGATATTAATGTGTATCCTGTCACATTTGCCGTGCAAAAACAGTGCAAAGCTAAACAGGTGCACTGTCTGTGTGTGTGTGTGTGTGTGTGTCCGCTGTGTGTGTGTGTGTGTGTGAACTTTGTAACGACATTGTGTGTGACTCATCGTTGCAACTCCACAACAAATACATCAAATAATCATTGGGAAAGTTCTTACTGTAGTATTTCTCACAAACGTTACGTGAGATCTGCTTCCTTCATGTCTGTCTGTTATCTGACGCAGCCGAGGGCGGAGATTGAGGCACACTGACAGGCACGTGGGAACGGTGGGCGGGGAGGACTAGCATTAAAGGCACAGTCCACCAAAACAGCTACAAGATGCTCAGAGTTAAAAATGACAAACTTCTGAAAGGTCTAATAAATAATCTGATGGGTGTTTTGAGCTGAAACTTTACAGACACATTCTGGAGACACAAAAGACTTATATTAAATCTGGAAAAAGGGGTAAACTAGGTGCCCTTTAAGAAGAACATATATTGAGAAAGAGCCAGGGTTGTTCATTTTGGTAATTTTCTTAAACAATAACTGATGCTTGTTAACCAACCATTAAGCATTAACTGAAAAAATAGATGACATTAAATAGATTAATTAGATCAATTAGATTTATTGACCACAAATGATACCACAAATGTTTTTCCCCATTTTCCAACATTGGCTCATTCTGAAAACGTAGCCCTATATACAATTTTGAAGATTGCGAATTATGTAGCCAGAGCTACGTATGGCTGCATTTCGATACGGGGCGGTTTGATGCCATTCCTTTTCACGCTTACCAGCTGAACGCTTACCTCCGTATGGACGGCTTTTCTGCTGTTACCAGTTTGTCCAGTGGCTCGCCGCGTACGTCGGCGGACTTGAGACGCAGAGTTGACCGCGACGATGGAGTTTAAATCTGGAGAAGAATTGTTCCAGACAGCAGATAAGACAAAAACAAAGCCAAAAAATTAAATATACAAGTAAATAACAGAGTGAAAATGTGGTAAAATCTGAAAACGTGGTGAAAATCAAGCTGCTGTGAGGGCTTTTCTTTTTCTGGATTGCTTTTGAAAACACTGTCGGTTGGGTTTAGGGAAGGAGGAGGGTGGGTCAGTCGATCGGTCAGTCAGTCAGTCAGTAGACGGCGGTCTCTGGTGGATTTATGGGAGAAGAGCAGGCGCAAATAGCACTAGCGAGAGAAATTTGAGATCTCAAAAAGCGTACACAGCAGCCTCTGGTGGATTCCCATAAACAATAACTGCAAAAAAAACGTACCTCCTGGGACATATTTGGTGCTCTCCAGAAATGTATATAGGGGTACGTGATCAGAATGAGCCTGGGTTGCCATTTTCACATGCATACATGTGACATTGCATTGTTTTGCCTATGCCTTTAAGAGACACATTATCAAACATTCTTACAATGCAATTCTGTACTAACAACTACTAAAACTAAATTACAGAGCAGACTGGACATTGTTGGGACTTTATTATTAGGGCAAAACAAGCCCACTGATCTCACAACATTATCATTAAACACTGTTTAAAATTGTCAGTGCATTTTTGGCTTCAATTAAAGCCACAGCGGAATATAAATCAGTAATTATTATAATATATTATATTAAATCAGTTCAGGGCGACGCGGTGGCGCAGTGGGTAGCACGTTCGCCTCACAGCAAGAAGGTCGCTGGTTCGAGCCTCGGCTGGGTCAGTTGGCATTTCTGTGTGGAGTTTGCATGTTCTCCCCGTGTTCGTGTGGGTTTCCTCCGGGTGCTCCGGTTTCCCCCACAAGTCCAAAGACATGCGGTATAGGTGAATTGGGTAAGCTAAAATTGTCCGTAGTGTATGTGTGTGAATGAGTGTGTATGAATGTTTCCCAGTGATGGGTTGCAGCTGGAAGGGCATCCGCTGCGTAAAACATATGCTGGATAAGTTGGCGGTTCATCCCGCTGTGGCGACCCCAGAATAATAAAGGGACTAAGCCGAAAGGAAAAGAATGAATGAATGAAATCAGTTCAGTTGATACTATCTGTTAATGTATTAGTAAATATTCCGAAGTGCACAGGTATGCACCTGCTTTTGAAGGAACGCTAACTAACATTCTTCTCCAGGCAAGTGAAAAAGCATTATGATTTGAGTTTTACACATTCTACCTTGGCAACACGGTGGCTCAGTGGTTAGCACTGTCACCTCAAAGCAAGAAGGTCGCTGGTTCGAGCCCCAGCTGGGTCAGTTGGCGTTTCTGTGTGGAGTTTGCATGTTCTCCCTGTGTTTGCGTTGGTTTCCTTTGCGTGCTCCGGTTTCCCCCACAGTCCAAAAACATGCGCTATAGGTGAATTGAATAAACTAAATTGGCCGTAGTGTATAAGTGTGTGTGGATGAGTGTGTATGGATGTTTCCCAGTACTGGGTTGCAGCAGGGCGGGCATCCGCTGTGTAAAACATATGCTGGATAAGTTGATGGTTCATTCCTCTGTGGTGACCCCTGATTATTAAAGGGACTAAGTCTAAGGAAAATTAATGAATGAATATTCTACCTTGATGTACAAAAGCTTTCAATCTTAGATAACCTTGCGTAAAGCATGTTATGCAGCCTGCCCTCTTTATGACGTCACCAGGATGATGTAAAGTCTTGGATAACGCTGTCAGCTCATGTATCTTTCATTTATCCGTGTTACTCAACCATGAGCTATGCCAAGTCTTTATGAAGGCTACCTCAAAATCTAAAACCACACCAAACTGAAAAGAAAAATCCAGTTGGGCCAATAAGCAACTATCTAGGA
>CAIGQV010001262.1:1277470-1336290 GCA_903798115.1 Danio jaintianensis
ATGCTATAAATTGAGTCTTTTGTCTTTTTGTGCTGTTCTGGATTTAGCATGTCAATATTTTAATCTCCACATATAACTTTTTTGTGAAGGTTAACAAAGACAACAGCAAATGAAGTATGAAGATGCAGGTCTGCACTGCCCAACAAAAGAAAAATTGTCCCTTTTCTAATGAAGCATGTGGCACAACTTCTTGTTCAGGTCTATGTCACCTCTATGCTGGATTATTGCAGTGCTCTTCTGGCTGGACTTCCATTATTCATTCATTCATTTTCTTTTCGGCTTAGTCCCTTTATTAATCTGGGGCTGCCACAGCGGAATGAACCGCCAACTTATCCAGCATATGTTTTATGCAGCGGATGCCCTTCCAGCTGCAACCCATCACTGGGAAACACCCATACACACTCATTCACACACATACACTACGGACAATTTAGCTTACCCAATTCACCTATAGCGCATGTGTTTGGACTGTGGGGGAAACCGGAGCACCCGGAGGAAACCCACACCAACACGGGGAGAACATGCAAACTCCACACGGAAATGCCAACTGACCCAACCGAGGCTCGAACCAGCGACCTTCTTGCTGTGAGGCGACAGCGCTAACTTCCATTATGTTCAAGAAAACTTCTACAAAGTATACAAAATGCTGTAACGTGAATGAATTTCAACAAACCCAAGTAATTATAGAGTCATTTGAAGCGATTTAGCATAAGGCAATATTGCACAATTTAACATAAATAAGAGATGTGGATGTTTTCTATAGGCAATGTATATTAAATAAAACTGACATGATGGAGAAAAAAAAATTATCTCTATATATATTTTTAGTTTTTTTTGTGGTATATATTTATGAGTATTAATCATTATGCTGCACTCAATGCTGTTCTGTAATTTTGTTAAAATTATTTTGATTTGCTGGTTATAAATTAATCGAAGATAAAACTTTTCCAAATGTGTAATTTGCCGATTTGTGGTTTCTGAATGAGAGGCTTAATAACTGTGTCACGGTCACCAGCGATCCAGCCTGTGCAGATCGCTGGTATACACACAGATCGCTAAAGTACTACAAATCCGGCGTTACATGGACTACAGATCCAGTCATGCACCACACACACACACCTGTTCCAGATCACGATTGATTACACTCACACAGCTGGGAGCAGCTCAAAGTCTGATTACAAGGACTATTTAAACAGCACTCACACACACATCATTGCTGAGTCTTGTTAGACTGCTTTTGTGAACATTACGATGTGGTTGCCGTGTTTATTTACGCTGCCTGCCTGTACTGACCATTCGCCTGATATTTGACTACGACTCTGGATTTCCTGTGTACATCTGTTTGCTCCTGTATTGACTATTACTTGCCAGACCATCATGTTAATGAAACCTGCATTTGGATCCGCACCTCTGTTGTCAGCCTCCCACTTCACATTACAAGCTGCCATCTTGAGAGTCTTGGGGCTTGACCTAGAGATAAAAGCATTTTCTGATGTTTCTATTTGTCTCAAGAATATAAATACATTACATTTTTATAACAAACTGTTTTTTTTCTTATATCAGAAAGTGTAACTTTAAGCACAGTCTCCAACCTTATTTCATATGCTAGCTACTAGTCATGGAATCTTTCAAATATTATGTTGCCTTTTAAACTTGAAAGGAATAGAATCAAAGAATACAGTTCTTTTATAGAAAACAGTTCTTTGTATAATAAAATGGTGTAGTTGTCAGCACAAAAAAAAACCCTGTAGTCACGAGTTTTGCAAGCCTAGGTTGTAGGTTGTAGTCTTGGCAATATCACTTTAGAAAGGTGTATGTTTATTTTATCATCATTCCAATGACAGTACAAAATTTTTTGTACTATAAGAACCACATTGTAGATTTTAATGCAGATAATTTTTACTATAAAGGTTAGTCACCAGCAAACATGCTCGTGCAGGGCCCATGCTGGCATTTTGCAGGCTAAGCCCACAAATCTAAACAGGCCCAGTGCGGGCTAGACCAGGTATAGTCCACAGCTGTGGGCTCACTGCTGGCTCTGTGTGAGTAGCCCACATTAGCGGACAACCTACATTAATCTCAGGAAGCCTATTCAGGCCCAGAGCAGGTGAGTGCAGGGCCCTTGAGATTTAATTAATGGCTAAACAATGGCTCTGCGTGGGCATCAAGCTAACAGGAGCCCTCAATAGGCCCACACTAGCCCTGCATGGGCAGGCCCCATTTTGAAGTTTTTCAATATATGTTCATAAGCGATCTTTTGCTTCCTTGTTAAGTTCCAATTCTTGATGTGTGAAAGAACACGCATGTGTTCTATATAATGAGAACAAAATAACAGCGTTTATTTGTTGAAATTTCTTTTAAAATCAGTTTTATTTGTATTGTGTAATATATATATATATATATATATATATATATATATATATATATATATTGAAATGAAAAAAAAAAACTGTAAATCATTGTATGAACATTTAATTTTAATGTTTCAAGGGACTCATTGGGACCAAATGATTGCAGGGACTCATTTCTCCCAGGGTGCAAGCTCTCAATGACTATGCACTGGCAGCCCGCTGGGGGCTCTTTTGCTAGCCCTAAGTGGGCCTAATAAGGACCAGCACATAGGGAAAAAAGACAATTTGAACCATGATATTAATGTCACAGAAGAAAGGAGGGGTGCGCGGCCAGAATGCTCTCTGCTGAGTGCCTTGACTGAGAGCACTCTGACTGTGTTCTGTTCTTGTAATCATATAAAAAAATAAGTATATATCCCAATGGGTTAGTGCAGATACATTTAAATCAGAGGTGCAGATCCCTAGTGGGTAGCCAGACTTTATCACCTTGATATCTGAGTGCTTTCGATCTTTGGGGATCTGTGAACCTCTTGTTTTTTTCATGGCATGCTGTAAATAGGTTACTATATTAGGTATTAGTCCCACACTCTCTCACTCTCCTGGAACCAGAAATCCACAACTGGAAATTTGGATGGCTCATTCGTCTAGAGGAAGAGCAGAGGCTGGTATCTGAGTACGCACTGGAATGGTGTTAAGCCAGTGGTGTCTTGGTGCAGGGAGTTTTGTGCGTATTTGGTCTACAAGAGGAAACTTGTCCTGCTGTTCTGGTGTCCGTGGCAGTATGAGTGGAGGTAATGTCAGAGTTCTTGGATCTTCCACTAAGTCCCGGATGTCATGAATGATAACCAGAAAGAGCTGCCGGCAGGTAGATGGTGCATAAATCCTTCCTTCTGGGCACGCTGGCAAAGCAATCACCTGGAGAGTGGGGGTTGAATAGAACTGACAATGCACTTGGAGGGGACTATTGATTCATATTTGTTCATGTCATCAGGGGAATGAATCCTAGTGAGAGCATCTGCTTTACAGTTTTTGGATCCAGAAGGATATACTTTATCCCTAATTTATTGTAGTTACATAGTTTGATTGATTCGAATGTGCTAGAGAGCAAGTCTTACACGTAGAAGAGTTCAAAAATCTACCAGTAACAATTCTGTGGTGCTCCGGCACTAGAATAAAAATGAGCTGCCAGGGCCACAACTTAGAACAATATTTTGTGTCTAATTTTTATATTTGTAGCAAGTAGCCATGAAATAAGCAGGACGAAGTACACCCAGAACACTTGTTTTTGCAGAATAAAGCCCTTCAGTCTAATACCACAGCCCTCTACTTCGGGCTGCTGATAAGCCTATCAGGACTCTTCTGCGATTACAACCTCCTGGATGTACTTTATCCCTAACTTTTGGTAGTTACATAGTTTGATTGACAGGATGACATTTGATTGCGTCCTCCTGAAACAACCATAAATGAGGCTGGTGTTGTGAACTTGTTCCCTTCTAGTGTGCATGCGCATTAGCCTGGGCAACCTGAAAAAAATGCAGTTTTCTTTTGTTTGATTCCAGTGTGCTGGAGTGCAAGTCTTCTGCACAGAAGAGTCTAAAACACTCTCAGGAAAAATTCTGCGGTGCTCCAGCATCAGAGTACAGAAGACTGGGGAGGACCATGTCTGGGGTATGTGGGCCTGTGCAGAAAAACACATGGAGTAGAAGTGTTGGGAAAGTTAGCATCAAACTGTGAACTTACCACAGTCATCTGAGCACCAGTAAAGAATGTTTCCAGTGTGGCTCTCCGCTGCGTCTCCTGTGGGTCACAGATCTGCTTCAACATGGCTTTCAGTTTCAAACCACATTCAGCTTGAACATGTCTTCACCTGCATTCAAAGTCAGTTAAAACATGTAATTCAATAAAACAAGTGATATCAAAGCAATGTGATTGCTCTTGTTCTAGAATATTATTAGGATATGTGCGCAGAGTGTAGGTCACTGTTTTAGACATATATATAGTTACAATCAATAAGGCCAGATCTTTGCTCAAATCTAACACAGATGTTGGGAATAGGATCAAACTTAAATACTGCCAAAAAAAATCTGTCTCTGAATGCGCTCTGTCTGTTCCCTGATTGATCTGCTGATGGTCTACCCACATATGTAAGCCTGAGTCTCTCTGGGCTTGGTGACTTGTACATTTTTATGTTTATTCAAATCATTCAGTAAAGACAGTTTACAGTGTTTTGTCTGCCAAAAACCGCGGGTTCGTTTAAAATTTGCAGTTGACCGTGAAAACACATACATGTTTGGTTTAGTGGGCTGCGAGTTAAAAAAGGTTGGGAACCACTGGCCTAGATTATTTGATTACCTTAGTGTCATCCCTCTTTAGAGTAAAACTGGAATTTAAGGTGTCGATTGCTCTCTCTGTATGCAAAGTTGTTTGTTATCTCAGGGTTGCCAAGCCTCTCATGTGGATTGCCGATGAGTGACCACGATAGCTGCAACACCCATATTACTGCATATTAGGAATTCAGGCCTGTTGTAATTTGCATTTCATTGTACTCAAGATCCTGCTCTCATAGTGTGTTTAATGTGCTTCACTGATAACATGGATGCTTAAAGTAGACATCCTTGAAGTTGATAAGCATTATTTTAGTGTCCCTGGGTGTGTGTGTGTTCTTCCTTGAGGGAAACTAGTAGAGTGAAGCCGAAAATCCCCTCACGACCCCCGTTACATCTGACCTTTGTTCGCTTGTCACCTAAATAATCATTAGAGATGAGTGTAGACATTGTTCATCATACCGGGTCCTTAGGTTTAACCTTAAATTCCTCCACAGTAAACTGGTTTTATAAATGGAAAATTAAAAACGGACTTAAGGATAAAGGTAGATGCTTTCAAAATAAACTCAATGGAGCTGCAAACCATGTTTGAGAAACAAAAACAGAAAGTGACGTTAATAAAAATACAGTTTTAAAATGTTCTCAATTGACACCAATCTTTAAAGTCTCATTGGGCCATTTTTCATTTTGAAATTCATTTTCATTTTGTTCAATAATATTGGCTATTTATTTATTATTTGCTTACATTTGTTCTGGTTTGTTCATGTGAAGGTGTTTGCTGTTGCTTATAAGAGCACTAGTTCAGGAATACCCCGAGGCTAAACTCCTATTGAAATTTTGACTGAGGTGTTAATAACATGTTATCTTTTTGCTAAACAAAAGAAGAAGTTGTTAAGACTTGTGTAAACAGGTAAAGCCTCTCTGATGGAATGCCAAAGTGATTGGACAGGCAGTTTCAGTGGCAATGCTTCCAACTGATATTTTGAGCCATAGTTGTGTGAACATGAACAATGCAACTCTCAAATGTTTGTAATATTGTCTTGTGTTGCATTTTTAAATGCTGCTATAAATGCTGGATGTATGAATCATTTAGTGAATTTATTTGCATGAACTACTTTTTTGGTTCATATCATTGGTAATGATGTTTACTGTCATCAGTGTCATATTCTGTGACTTTCTTTTATGGTTATTCTAAAAATCAGATACACAATCTGAGAAAACACTGCGCTAGTCTACCAGTGTCAGGCAGTCACCACAGCCACCTGCCCCATCTGGATCAGCCAGTTCATCCATTCACAGTGTAAAGTAACAAATTACAAATACTCAAATTACTGTAATTGAGTAGTTTTTCTCAGAAATTGTACTTCACTAAGTAGTTTTAAAAATGTGTACTTTTACTTTGCCTTGAGTACATGTTTAGTGCAGTATCTGTGCTTTTACTCCACTACTTTCCTTCAACCTGCAGTCACTACTTTATTTATTCTTGTCTATGGGGATTATAAAAATCAGTCCTGTGTTTCCTGTCCAATCAAATCGCACACAGAAGTTAAATCGCATCATAATGAACTACCTCAAGACACGTGCGATTTATAATTGCAGCAAACTGTTTGGAAGCGTTAAAAGTGTCCAAGAAGATGTCCAAAATCTTTACACGCATTGACCCAGAGACTGTTTAGATGCATGTCACTGATGAGAAGATGACGGATGTTTATTGTATGATGACCAAAATGGCCTTAAACACCCAGTAGGCACAGGACCTCAACATGACATCAGATTGACGTTGTACCCCAACGTCATGGGGACGTTGCATATTGTTAGGAAATGAAAATTGGGTTGAAGTCAGAACCCAACATCAGACCAACGACCAACCTAAACTCAACCAAATATCAAAGTCTAATGATGTTACAGCTTGACGTTGTGTGGACGTTATCACTATGACGTCTATCAGACGTTGGATTTTAGTTGCCATACCTGACGAATAAATGTCAGTATTTGACGTCAATATGACATTGGTTAAAGATGTTGGCTCGACGTTGGATTTTGGTCACCTTCTAAGACAAGCTTAAATCAACCAAATATCAATGTCATCTGATGTCGTTATTGGACGACAAAATAAAGTTGTCCTTAGATGCTGGCTAGATTGAATTTTGATCACCTGATATCACAACCTAAATCTAACCTAATATTAACGTCTTATGACTTTGTGTGCCTGCTGGGCAATCAATAATGCACTACATAATGTTACGTTTACACACATCCACAAATTACATGTAAATACATCAGCTTTTTACAGCGTAATACTCACTACTCTAGAGTACTTTTAAAAGGGCTACTTTTTACTCATACTGTGACTTTACAACAGATACTTTTACTCTACTCGCACTACATTTTTAGGCAAGTAATGGTACTTTTACCCAAGTATGATTTTCCAGTACTCTTCCCACCACTGCTGATTACTAATTCCCAGCACCTGTGCACTCCCTCGTTGGTCCTTTTTAACCACTTGCTGCGTCCCAATATGCATACTCATACTAAGTCCATAAAGTATGTACTTTTTTGGTGAAGAAGAGTGTGTAACAGAAGAGTATGCAAGTTTTGGGGCATACTACTTCCTCATTAACAGACCGTTATGTTGCTTAGTCACATCCCCTGTCAATCATCTTGACACATCATCTACTTTTCTTTCATATTTTATTACCTACCTTATTGGAGATGTAGCAGCCGGTTAATTTGCCATTCACGAGTCTTCTCAGGTCTTTGGATAATTATGCATTCAGAAGTTAATGTCCAAATAGGTCTTTATCTAAGTACACATTGATGTTGCAGATAAAATATAACACGGAAAACGTGATTTAAATATTTTCCAGTTGGCTAGATATTAATAGTCATTCAAACAACGTTACTGAAGCCTCTCTACTTGACTTGGTCTCGTGCGCCTGCCATGTTTATAGCTTTTTACACTTTTTACCCAAGTTTATACTTCTAATCGAATTCACGCCTAATGTGCAATATATTGTGGGTAATATTAGCGGCTAGAGTACAGACGGTTTGAATTTCTACCAGAAATAGTACACCATCCGGGAACCTTTGCCATACTCTTTTCAATATACTATAGTTTGGTACACACTAATTCTATTTTCGACAACTATTTAGGATGGATAGTATGTGAATTGGGACGCAGCAACTCTCTTCCTGGTATTCATTCCTCGGCTGTATCTGAAATCACCCTAAAGTGATTTAGAAACTAACCATATTAATTTTGTTAGCTCACATTGCTAGATTTGTGGTGAACAATTCATCTGTGCATATCATTAAGAAAAAAAATAGCTTTCAGTCGGTCTGTTGGCATTTCTGTGTGGAGTTTGCATGTTCTCCCCGTGTTGGCGTGGGTTTCCTCCGGGTGCTCCGGTTTCCCCAACAGTCCAAAGACATGCGCTATAGGTGAATTGAATAAACTAAATTGGCCGTAGTGTGTGTGTGTGTGTGAGAGAGAATGAAAGTGTATGGGTGTTTCCCAGTACTGGGGTGCAGCTGAAAGGTTGGTGGTTCATTCCGCTGTGGCGACCCCTGATGAATAAAGGGACTAAGCCAAAAGAAAATGAATGAATGAATGAATTAGGATTAAAATTATTTTATTTTTATGACTAAGAGTTTTTTACAAGAGATCATATAAGCTGTGCAAACACTAAACTTTGCTCTGGTTGACACTGGATGTGTTTTGTCAACTCAGATAAAGTAGAATTATTAAAATGGAAACTAAATCTATAAAGATTTAATGGAAACGTGTTCACAAAATAAAAAAAATCAAACCATATTGAAAATAAAAACTCATTTTAAAATGCCAAACAATAATAACCTTGGTATAGAAGATCATTTCTTTGATAGAATATGCAGTGAGCAGTGTTTTGTAAAGTGTATGCTTTACACTTAGCAGATACTGTACTGTAGATTCCTTAAATGCCTAAAGCATTAAAGTCGTAAATGTGTCCATCTGCGTCTTTAATTCATAGTCTCAGAACAATTTCTCATGACACAACCATGACTCACTTAACCTTGTGATTCCAAGATAAGCTGAGAAGTTTCATAAGAGCGGCACCTTTGTGTTGTCTTTCGTGACTGACTTCTAGCATAGTAGTTTGTGTTAAAGATGCTCTAATCAAGCAGAGTTGTGTTTGACAAACCTTGAAAAGAACAGACAGAAATAAAACAAATGAAATGGTTGAATAGCTACAACATTTTATTCCACAAAAGTGTCAAAATCCTCATAGAAAGGCTGCTACAGTTACCTATATTCTGGACTTCACTTGTTGAGGCACAAGACTGTTAATGATTGGTTGTTATGTCTGTAACACTTCAGTTTAGGTCACAATTCACAGTATTAACGAACCATTTACTAACACTACTAGCTTAATAATCTACTAATTAGCTGTTTATGCAACCCAGGCTCATTCTGAAAATGCACTGCTATGTACATTTCTGGAGAGCGCCAAGTACGTCCCAGGAGATACGTTTTTTTGCAGTTTTTGTTTTCTCTAATCCACCAGAGGCCGATGTGTATGCTTTTTGAGATCTCAAATTTCTCTTGCGAGTGCCATTCGCGCCTGCTGTTCTCATGTAAATCCACTAGAGGCTGCTGTCGACTGACTGACTGACTGATCGATCGACTCACCCACCTTCTCCTTCCCTTAACCCAACCAATGGTGTTTTCAAAAGCACCGATTGGCCCACCCACCCACTTCCCTAAACCCAACCGACAGTTTTAAAAAAGCAATCCAGAAAAAGAAATGCCCTCGCCTGATATTTACCATGTTTTCAGATTTTACCACATTCTCACCCTGTTATTTACTTGTTTATTTAATTTTTTGGCTTCTGTTTTTGTCTTTGTCGTCCGCTTTCTGGAACCGTTCTTCGCCAGACTCAAACCCCATCATTGCAGTCAACTCCTCCTGTCTCAAGTCCACCAACGTACATGGCGAGCTAACTGGACGAAATGGTAACAGCGGAAAAAAGCCGTCCATACGGAGGTAAGCGGTCAGCTGGTAGCGCGAAAAGGAATGGAGTCATACCACCCAATAGCGTTCGTTTTAAAGACGAAATGCAGCCATACGTACTTCTGGTTACGAAGTAGGGTTTACGGTTTTGGGTAGGACTAGGGATGCAGAATAAGATCAGACTTTATAATAACTAATGAACAGTTAATATCTTAATAATAGGCAAGTAATAAAACAGTAATAAAGTAGTTAATAGTATAAATATGTGACCTAAACTAAAGCATTACCAATACGTAATTTGTCATTGTGGTTATGATGTTTGAATTTGTTAATTAGTCCTAACATAATGATACCTATGCAAATCATTAGCTATTAACCCATTCATTTACACTATTAGTTAACACTATAATTAATGCACTGCACATTTAAAGTCCACGTGAAATCAAAATTTTAGTATGTTTATTTTGCTAGCACACATTGCTATTCTTTCGGTGAACTATTAATCTGCGCAATTTAATCCACTGAAGAACAAATGTTCATTTTGGTAATCTTCAATCAAATTTTGACCATTTGATTCCGCGTTTGAAGGGGCGGTGCTTCTCTGATGATGTCAGTTTGACGCTTTAGCCACAATATTCCTAACCACGCCCCTTCGTTAGTTTACTACTAACGAATGATGCACAAAAAGACAGCCCCGCCCTCTACTCAATAATCCATTTTAGTTATAAATAAGTTTCAGCAACTTCAGGTTTTAATGCAAACTTTAATGATTAGTAGTTTATAGATTACTATGAATCTATTATTATGAGCCTATGAATCATAATCATTATTTTTTTGCGGTTGCATTAATCATTAATAAATGGTTTAGTTCTTTATAAGTTATACTTTAACTCATGATTATATATGCATTGTGTCACTTAGCCTGTGTAGATCGCTGGAAAACATTCACTCACTACACATCTGCCACTGTACTGCACTACAAATCCCATGGTGCACTTCACTTTCACACCTGGCGCAGATCCCCCTTGATTGCAAACACACAGCTGAAGTGACTGATTACCAGGACTATAAATACACCTCACTCACACACACACACACACACACACACACACACACACACACACACACACACACACACACACACACACACACACACACACACACACACACACACACACACACACACACACACACACAGTGCTGAGTCTTGTAAACTGTAAGTGAGCAATTGTAAGTGTATTTCTGTTTTTTGACCTTTGTTTTATTGTTCATGTTGTTTTGCCGCCTGTCCCGACCTCTTACCTGTATTCTGACTTTGCTTTTGGGTTACCTGTATGCTCCTGTCTGTTCCTGTTTTGGCCTGTACGACCATCCCAAAATAAAGCTGCATTTGGATCCTCACCTAGTGCCACCCTATTGTTTACATTTAGTCATTTAGCAGATTTGTATTTTCCAAAATGACTTACAAATGAGGAATTTACACTATAAATAAAGCTGAATTGTGTTGGGGTAACATGAAGGAATTGTTGGCATTTCTGTGTAGAATTTGCATATTCACACAGAAACATGCAACATTTCCCCCTCAGGCCAAAGACATGTGCTATAGGTGAATTGAATAAGCTAAATTGGCCGTAGTGTGTGTAAGACTGTGTATGGGTGTTTCCCAGTGTTGGGAAGGGCATCAGCTGCGTGAAACATATGTTGGATGGGTTGGTGGTTCATTCCGCTGTGACGACCCCTGATTAATAAAGGGACTAAGCCGAAAAGAAAATAAATGAAGTAGATTGAACATAAGACATATAAGTTGTCCCCCCAAAAAACTCAAGAATTGTGTTGATTCAGCTTATTTTAAATAAGTAGTTTGAACAAGCAACATATTTCATATTTTGGTGTGTGTAAAAGGACATTTTCTCTTAAAGGTTTAACTCTTAAAGTGTCCACTACTGGTTATAAATCCAATACCAGATACAAACAAAATACAGCAGAGAAAGAAAACATTTAACTTTGCTATCCTGCTTAATTAGGGCTTTCAACCAAGCATATTATTTCAGAAACAAAATGATGAGTTTTGAATCAGAACTTTACACTGGCACTTTGTGAAAACGGTCTGTGTTTAGAGACTTGATTTTAAATGATGTTTGCTATTTCCATTACAATTAAATGCATGCACTGCCTTGCATGCTTTTTTCTCGTTAGACCCTGCTGTGCAGCCTTACCTATGACAGAAAAGGGTCTGTTTAAGCACTCTGAAAACAAGTATAAGGAAACATTTCAGCCCTGCTGAGAAGGGCTACAGTGTGGTTCCTGTTGACCAGCATTCCTTTTCTCCTATGTCATTCAAATATAATATTAATGGGGTTTATGCAACCCAGGCTCATTCTGAAAATGCTATATACATTTCTGGAGATCGCAAAATACATCCCAGGAGGTACGTTTTTTGCAGTTTTTGTTTTTACGAATCCACCAGTGGCCACTGTGTATGCTTTTTCAGATGTCAAGTTTCTCTCGCTAGTGCCATTCTCGCCTGCTGTTCTCACGTAAATCCACCAGAGGCCGCTGTTGACTGCCTGACTGACTGACCGATCGACTGACCCACCCTCCTCCTTCCCTAAACCCAACCAATAGTGTTTTCAAAAGCACTGATTGACCCGCCCACCCACTTCCCTAAACTCAACCAACAGTTTTAAAAAGCAGTCCAGAAAAAGAAAAGCCCTCGCCTGATTTTTACCACAATTTCAGATTTTACCACATTCTCACCCTGTTATTTACTTGTTTATTTTATTTTTAAGCTTTTGTCTTGTCTGCTTTCTGGAACCGTTCTTCACTGGACTCAAACCCCATCGTCATGGTCAACTCCTCTCTGCGTCTCAAGTTCACCAACAGACACGGTGAGCTACCAGACAAACTGGTAACAGCAGAAAAGCCGTCCACACGGAGGCAAGCGGTCAGCTGGTAAGCGAGAAAAGGAACAGCATCATACCGCCTCGTAGCGTTCGTTTTAATGCAGAAACGCAGCCATACGTACTTCTGGCTACATAATTCGCGATCACCAGAAATGTATATAGGGCTACGTTTTCAGAATGAGCCTATGTTGCAACATGACCATCCTGTTCCTCTATTTACTCTAAAGCCCGAAACACTCTATGTGATTTTTAATAATCTTAAATACTTTTAGCATGTCAGACTGGACGAACATGGCTCCCATGTCACACTGTAAGATCTCAGCAGTCATAATGTCAGACTGAATGACAATGAAGACATGCCAAATGTGGAAGAAACCTCACCTGGAGTTTGGCGTCATCCATCCGTGACAATTTCACTATCCCCCGTTCTGAAATGATTCCTCACAGCAAACATAAACAATCTGAAGCGGCAACAACAATCTTTTGCACACAGCATGACTCGATAATAAAAGCAGGAAGAAAAAACTGTTTTGACGGTGGTTTAAGGTTTTCGCGCTTACGTCATCAGATAGTAGTTTGCAGCAGTCATGATGACAGATCACATGACGTGATCAATAATTTTTTTTATTTTATTAGTATTATTATTGCAATAGGGCGACATGGTGGCTCAGTGGTTAGCACTGTCGCCTCACAGCAAGAAGGTTGCTGGTTCAAGTCATGGCTGGGTCAGTTGGCATTTCTGTGTGGAGTTTGCATGTTCTCCCTGTGTTGGCGTGGGTTTCCTCCGGGTGCTCCGGTTTCCCCCACAGTCCAAACACATGCGCTATAGGGGAATTGAATAAACTAAATTGCCCGTAGTGTATGTGTGTGAATGAGTGTGTATGGAGTATGTTTCCCAGTACTGGGTTTCAGCTGGAAGGGAATCCGCTGTGTAAAAACATGCTGGAAAAGTTGGCGGTTCATTCCGCTGTGGCGACCCCTGATGAATAACGGGACTAAGCCGAAGGACAATGAATGAGTAATAATGTTGATGACTCCACACACACAATAAGTCATTTAAAATAATAAAGGGATAGAATTAAGGCATAAGTTTTATGATGATGTCTTTTTATGTATGAATATGAGTGAGCAAAAATTAGCCCTAGGGAATTAAAAGTTCTCTAATTAAAGAAACACCCTTTCATTCAGTCAGTGTTGGTGCGGGGCTTATCCCACATCCACACCTCGCTGAACAATGCTGAAAACAGCAACCACATGACTCTTCTTTAATTAATTTATTCTCCCCCTCTATGATCCTCTATGATTTTAACATCATCTGCCCTGTAGCCCTGTTTCATCCTTAAATTCCTGACTTCCTCTAAAATTAAGTAATGAAAGAAAGGCAAGCCAGAGAGAGATTTTTCCATTAGAGTACAGTCTGCTTTTGGAAAGTTTTGTTATTTTTTTGTTATTTGTTTGGTTGGTCCTGAACCAAACACTAGCATGCATTTCATAACAGATTATTCAATGAGTGTAGTATAATTAGCCTTTCTTCAGATCCATCTTACATACATGTACATAAACTTTCATGTAACGCTAATTCAAACGTAGACATTTGTTTGTTGCCCTGTAAGAAAAGTACATGACATGTTTACATGTTAAATTAACAAAAGATACATTTAAACAGACCTTATGCCTGCTTCTTAATGTTACCCACAGTCCATGTCTTGCCGGTCCCGTTTTCAAAAAAAGAGTCCCAGCATACATATTAAGTATAATACAAGCTTAGATGAGCTTAGAGGCTCATGGTCATTTCTATGTACTACACTTTTATTATTCAGCTGTGCTTAGGTGTTTCTAGATTTTCGTTCTATGGCACCTTTAAGTGCAAGTTAGCACTACCATATATCTCTAAAGGAAAATGTCTATTGCATAGGTCTCAAACTGGATTCCTGGAGGGCCGCAGCTCTGCACAGTTTTGCTGCAACCTTAATCAAACACAGCTGATCCAACTAATCAAGGTGTTCAAGACTACTAAAAACTATTAAGCAGGTGTGAGTTGGAGGTGGTTGGAGCTAAACTATGCAGAGCTGCGGCCCTCCAGGAATTGAGTTTGAGACCATTGGTCTATTGCCTTGATGTTGCTTTTTCAAAGCAAAAAAGATATAAAGTGGTGAAAGGGAAAGATTGAAGATGATGAGAGATGACGAACCAAAACTCATTTACTTTATCTTACATGTCCTGCACTCAATATACAAAAAAAGCCTGTGAATGGAGCAACTAGAAAGGGGAAGATACAAATGCAGTGGGAGGTCAGCAATGAGATGCAACAAAACTTTGTGTCTGAGTTTGTAGTGCAGATAGAGAGCGAGTGTGAAAATATTCCTCCCCTTGTGGCATGAATAAACCCCACCCCTTCTCTCGGCGGCCCCTCCCCCTTAAGCTCACTGGCTCATTTCAGGTATCTGGGTCACTCCCAGCCCTCCCTTCCTTATATTTCCCTCAAACAGCGCAGTCAAACAGCCAGAACTCTGCGCAGCGCTCTCTGCCTTTTTTTCCTCTATCCCTCCCTTTCTCTCTGCTACAGGTGTGAGGAGACCAGCCACACACAGGCGCCTGTCCCACCTGGCTGTAACCAGACCTCCACCTCATAGCATTTAAAAAATCATAATACTGACCATAGCATTGCTCACATATACGCGTACACACCAACTTCTGCCCCAAGACGCGTGGGCCCAGCCATCTTCTCCCGAACAGATTTACAGTTAAAATTTTCACGAAGTGACATTCACGGACAGGCAGGATGAATTTTGACAAGGTCCTGGACCGGATTGGTGGGTTTGGACGTTTTCAGAAGACGCTTTATGTTTGGATCTGTCTGCCACAGATCTTTTTGGCCTTCCACATGTTGGTGTCTGTCTTCACTGGGGCCGTGCCCCCTCACCTGTGCAGATCTTCTTGGCCAGTGGGGGACAGTGGGGGTCCCAAGCTAAACCTGAACTTCAGCAGTGCTCCTGGGGAGTCCTGCATATCATTTCAGGATGGCTCTCCGTCCGAGAGTAACCACAGTCTGCCAATTCCTGAGCACTCGTCCACCGCAAAGGGCTGCACTGGAGGATGGGAGTTCAGCAAGGAAGTTTATCTCAGCACTATCGCTACAGAGGTGAGTGTCTCAGAATGTAACAGTTGTGTAACAGGATGTGCTCGTTTTGGTCATAACATGCACAGCACTTCCAATATAGAGCTTTTAGTCTCATTTCAGCTATTAGAGTTAGTCATGTATTGTGGTTTCGATGGTTTAGCTGCAGACTGCATTGAGCATTTCTGGCCACCTGTGGTGAAGGCATCTGACTTATAGAGATGCAGCCCTCTGGACTTCAAAATGGACCATTGGAATGGCATTCCTTTTGCCACATGTGACCAACGATATGGGTTTCTCACAGCAGGACGTCCTGCCAGAACCTGCTTTGATTTACAAACACTGGTCCTTGGCCAAGCCTCACAATGGGAGGTGACTATATGATATGGCTCTCTGCTGTCCAGCTGCAAAGCCGAGGTGGAGGAAAGGGTGGGCCCGGTGAAAGGGTGCACCAGACCAATCTTTCTCCAGTCCAGGTGTATAGAGGGTGAGGATCCTACCAAAGACACTCTGTGATGAAGGGAAATTCTGAAATATGATAATGAAATGAATTTGCTTGTCACTGGAACAGTAACACATTTTTGTACCCTAAAATGTTCATAGTAGTACTTTAATATGAACCTTTTGAGTAAGAGTCCTTAAAACAGTGGCTGTCAACTAATTTGTCCAAAAGACCCACGTTTTGCCTTAATCATTAGGCCACATCCTATTCTTTCCCATTTTTTCCATACAGCACCACCTCACTCTACTTAATATAAACAAAAAAATGAAGCAATATAACCAATACTGATGAATAAACAGTCTAAGGACATAAAATAGTAATCCCTATTTTTGTTGATAAAATTAGTAAAATTTTAGATTTAGCCAGATTTTTGATGATACATACAAACCTTTACCCATTATGTATTTTTAGAGCTCTGGAATGAGCTCAGTATTGCGTTTAAAAAAAAAAAAAACTATTATTATTAGTTAATAATAATCTATTCATTAATTCATTGATTCATTAATTGGTTAAAATCAAAAGCTGTGCTTGTGAAAGCAGTATGATTTGGGTGCACACTTGAGCGTTATCTCCTCGCCACCAGTGAAAGCACTCACACATTTCTCCTATTTAAAATTAACTAGAAACTGTGAAGTATCCCATACGAAATGGCTATTATGAGAATTGTTTGGTTTGTTTTTAGTGCACTTGAACTGAATCAGAACAGAACCATTAACAGCTTTTACACACCTGTTTCAAAATCAATGTCATGCCTCACAAAAACCTCTGCAAAATGATTTGGAGGTCCACTTTTGGGTCGTGAACCACCAAACGCTGTTTATCAGTATTAAGGGTACTGACCCAGTATTTTAGGAGAGATCATAGAGTCAGTTTGGTTTAGAAAATCTATAATGAATAAAATCAACTAAAGTCAGTTTCTGCTAATAGCTGATTTATATGGTAAAAACCTTGTCTTAGTCAGTCTGCATAGATGATCAATGGGCTATGGTGCCCACTAGGTTTTGAGCTGTATAGACCGTCTTGCCAAAATTGTTCAGGACTGAAATATCACCTTGAACCAAGAACAAACAGCTACACAAAACAAAAAAGCTATATTTTAGTATTTTTCAACATGATTTTGTAAATTGAAACAATTTTCAGTTTCTGAATGTATTAATTCAACTTAACATGGTAAGTTTAGGGAGGCACGGTGGCTCAGTGGTTAGCACTGTCACCTCACAGCTAGAAGGTCACTGGTTCAAGTTCCTGCTGGGTCAGTTGGCGTTTGCATGTTCTCCCCGTGTTCGCGTGGGTTTCCCCCACAGTCCAAACACATGCGCTATAGGTGAATTGAACAAACCAAATTGGCCGTGATGTATGTGTGTGAATGAGTGTGTATGGGTGTTTCCCAGTACTGGGTTGTTGCTGGAAGGGCATCTGCTGTGTAAAACATATGCTGGATAAGTTGGCGGTTCATTCCGCTGTGGCAACCCCTGATGAATAAAGGGACTAAGTCGAAGGAAAATGAATGAATGAATGAAAAATCTGTATATTCCACACAACACATTGTATGACCTGGTTATGAATTTTAACATTGACCCATTTTCTATTCTCTTGTCACCTTGTATTGCAGTGGGATCTTGTGTGTGAAAATGCCACTTTGAACAACATTGGCTCTTCTATCTATATGTTTGGGCTGCTGGTTGGAGCTGTGCTGTTTGGAGCCCTTGCTGATAAGTAAGAACCTCCAGCTCATTTTAAATGCATACTCTCTTTCTCTCTCTCTCTGCACACAAACACAGCTTTATCCTCTCTAGTGGAAAACCCTGAATGTGAAATTTAAGTACTGATATCAGTTTAGACACAGTTCTGATTGACGTGAGATGATTAACAAACTGTGCATGTCCGGACAAGAGCTTAAATACCAGGAAGTTTTGGGTATTTTACATAAACATGTCCTTAAGAAAAAGTCCTGATTCACATGTGGAACACACCCATTCATCTTTGCAGGCAGCAAGCTGACAAATATCACTCTCTGCCTGTGAAAAATAGAGTTCGTGCTCGCTCTCACTTCTGCCGCTGCTGTTTAAGTGGTCCTGGATCTATTTACTGATATACAGTTGAAGTCTGAATTATTAGCCCCCTCTATATTTTTCCCCCAATTTCTGTTTAACACAAAGAAGATTTTGGCGGTTCATTCCGCTGTGGCGACCCCTGATTAATAAAGGGACTAAGCCGAAAAGAAAATGAATGAATGAATGAAAGAAGATTTTTTTCCAACGCATTTCTAAACATAATTGTTTTAGTAACTCATTTCTAATAGCTGATTTCTTTTACCTTTGCTATGATGACAGCACATAATATTTGACTAGATATTTTTCAAGATACTAGTATTCAGCTTAAAGTCACATTTGAAGGCTTAACTAGGTTAATTAGGCAAGTTAGGGTAATTAGTTAATTTATTGGTTTGTTCTGTAGACAATCGAAAAACAAATATTGCTTAAGGGGGCGAATAATATTGCCCTTAAAATGGTTTTTAAAAAATTAAAAACTGCTTTTATTCTAGCCGAAATAAAACAAATAAGACTTTCTCCAGAAGAAAAAATATTATAGGAAATACTGTGAAAAATTCCTGAATCTGTTAAACATCATTTGGGAAATATTTGAAGAAGAAAAAACTTCACCAGGGGGTGAATAATTTTGACTTCAATTGTATATGGAGAAGTGTTGATTTGGGCGATGCGGTGGCGCAGTGGGTAGCACAATCGCCTCACAGCAAAAAGGTCGCTGGTTCGAGCCTCGGCTGGGTCAGTTGGCATTTCTGTGTGGAGTTTGCATGTTCTCCTCGTGTTCGAGTGGGCATCCGCTGCATAAAACATATGGTGGATAAGTTGGCGGTTCATTCCGTTGTGGCGACCCCCCCTTAATAAAGGGAATAAAAGAAAATGAATGAATGAATGAAGTGTTGATTTGAGTTGAAATGCCTTCTTGTGCTTCAGCCAAATCAGAAGGTTTCTGAGGTATTGAAACGCAGTGGTTTTTACAGAGCGGCTCTAATAAGCAGCACATGTTCCCATTTCGGAGTTAGACAGACAATAGCAGCACTGTGGTGTGAAAACATTAACTGCTGAATGAACTGAAGGGAGAATGTGGCATGGAATGCTTTAAAATAAAAAACACAAGCGTACCATCTATGACATTGGTTCTCCACGGGTCTGATATTACTCTGAACTCAGTGACTAGGTTTACATGGACATCAGTAATCAAATTATTTGCCTTAATCGGAATAAGACAATAATATGATGAAGGTGTTCACATGAGTTGCTTTTTGACTGTTCCTTTCACGGTCCCGTTTTTACATGTTATAGCGCATAGATCCATAGATAGATAGATTGACGTCATTACATCACTATTCAACGCAATATCAGTTCATGTTCATCATGGGACCAATGTTTCGTTTTTAAAGTTTTCTCACATTATGCATACAAACTGTCAATGACGGATACAAATTCTCAAGCAACAGGCAACCTTTGCCATTTCATTCAACATTTTTTTTCATTCATGCCCTCATAACAAACTTGGAGGTACTGGATGAGAGTATATTGTTTCCCGCTCGCACTAATAATGTGCTTTTGCTTGAAGCCATTCTCATTTGTTTGTTGTCAAATGCCTGACAACTCGCATGTGTCTGTCCTGTCGCTAAATGTAGCTACAAAACGGTAATAGTTTGATTAAGGTGTTTACATGTCTGTACTGCGCTTCAATAATGCCACTAAACTAGCAATACCTAGCAATACTAGCAATACTCCACATGTCTCAATTGGATTTCTGTTTAGTTCGATTCTGATTTTAGTTGGACTAAGGTCATCAAAAATGGCTGTTTACATGGTCGACTCTTAATCAGAGTATTGTCTCGATGTTTTATCAATCTGTAAGTATTTTTTTTACTGCTATTAAATGAGTATTTTCTTAACTCGCTACACAGTTTAGCTCTCTCAGCCACCATACCATTGTGTATTTTAGGAGCAACATGATCAACACTCGAAATAAAGTGTACAGATATGAAGCAGAGAGTAACTTTTTTTACTGTAAACAAAAATGAATTGAAAAAATATATATTTTGAAACTTGGTCTCACTTTATATTAAGTGGCCTTAACTACTGTGTACTTGCATTAAAAAATAAATACAATGTACTTACTGTGTTTATAATGTATTGCAGAACACTACTGGTGCTCTTGAGATGGGATATGGGTCGGGTTAGGGACAGGTTTAGTGGTATGGGTAGGTTTAAGGGTGGGTTAAAGGCTGATTTATACTTCTGCGTCAAGCACACGCGTATGGTCCGGCGCAGCCTTTGCGCGGTCGCATAGCCCTCACCATGGCTGACGCCGACGCTGGCTCGCACATCTCAAAAAATGTAACTACACGTCGCAACGACGCGTAGCGCAAGCTCTGTGATTGGTTGGTTTGGTAGTGGTGACAAGTGTGGCCGGTGCTGAGAGCCACAAGCCCGATGGAGCGAGTGTTTACAAGTGTCGAGTCCCGTGAAGGAGCTCCGGATGGAAACTTTTGCTTTGTGTTAACCTCATGATTAAAATTATTGCACGTCCACCGGTTCCCGCCTCTGAATGAGCGAGTTTGAGCTACTTGTACATTAAGGTAGCGTTTAGAAAAAAACAAAACACCAGCGAAGAAACTCGACACAGAGGAACATAAAAACCTCACTGCCAGCTAGGGTTTCGGAAGTAACACAAACAGCGTGCAGAAGTATAAATGCATGGCTATGCGCAAGGCAGGCGCCATGGGTCACGCCGATCACTCGACGTAGAAGTATAAATCAGCCTTAAGGTGTAAGGGATGGTCAACAGTGTAATTAAAAATGTAATTACAGATGTAATTGTATTTAATCAATCCTAAGTACAATGTGAAAACATTTGTATGTATGTTTTTACACAATAAGTACATCGTAACAAAGGATTAATTTACGTGTAAGTACACATTAGTTAAGGCCACTTAATATAAAGTGGGACTGAAACTTTTATACTATGTATTTTTATGTTGACAGTTTAATCACTCAGCATATCATTGGTTCTGTTTTAGGTATGGCCGCAGAATAATCATATTGATTGGTTTAGCAATACAGGCCATCTTTGGAGTGGGTGTCGCTTTTGCCCCAAACTTCTACATTTATGTCGTGCTACGCTTTGTGGTGGGCACGACGGTGTCAGCGGTAATCATGAATGCATTTGTGCTGGGTAAGTAAGAGATCCGCTAAACACTTTTTGACTTGTTCTGTTTGATGCATTTTATTGAAGCAGAGAAAAGTTAATGGTTGAAAAAATGTACAATTTAAATTTAAAAGCTAAATAAGATCTAAGAAAGCACAACTGCCTCTCAATCCTTTACTGTTTGCATTCAGAGGTGTAAGAAGTACTCCAAAATGTCAAATTAAAAGTACAAATACTGAGTGTAAATGTTACTCAGTTATCTGACCACAAATATACCAGAGGAAAAGTAAAAAGTAACACATTAAAATTGTACCTGAGCATTAAAAAAGTAAAAGTAACTGCAAGAATGAAAACTAGACATTCTTGTTTAAGATGTTTAATCTCTAACAAAATAAAGTAAATGTGGTACTGTGACCCGACTTGATTCTCGATCCTTCCCTTCTCTCTGCTCCCAATGCTTTCCTGTCTGAAATCTCCACTGTCCTATATCATAATAAAGGGGAAAACACCTAAATAATAATTATAAGAAAACAAACAAACTGTATTTAAGACACACCTAATGCTAATCTACACTATGCTACTCAAAGCTGTAAAACTTCTGCTTTAACTTAAGTGGAAGCTTATTTTCAGGGTTTTGAGAGTCAAGTCTAGCACTTTTGGGGCTGAAATGCAAAAAAAGCTGATACTTGAGTGATAGGCAACGTATGCAATTCATCTTGTATGAATCCTTATCATTACCTCATAAACAAAAGAATTTGCTAAGGTACGGCCATGGGTGCTCTTGGCTCTGTGGCTGATTTTGGTTAAATCATGTTCTTCCTCTACTTTCTACCTCTTGATAGCCGGTGTTCTGTTGATTTGTCCTACCTTGTCAGATTGTCCTACCTCCCATTCAAAAAGTAGGTAGAACATTTTGATGACGCAATATGCTACCCATCAGATTTTGCTACCAGTGTAAATTTTAATGTGGAGTAGTGTGATATGAAGCTGTAATATCGCCCTAACCTACCTAATCCCTAACCCCAACCTCAGAACCATTCAAATACAGTGTTGGTAGCATAATCTGATAGGGAAGGATACAATGTCAGGACACTGGCTGACTTGTTGTATCATGCAATGATTCTGGAGGCAGCGTTCAATAACATGCTGTAAAACTGATTTCAGACAGTCTTCTGAGGACATGTTTATAATCAATCGATGTAGCCAAAAACAGAAAAGTCTTTCCCTTGCATTTAAAAAAAAGTTTCATGTTTACCTGACAACATTTTCAAAACGATCTGCATTTACACATCTGTTAAAACGTTCAAAAACACTGTATTATAAATGCCAGGAGAGCATTTGGCGCTGTCACCTTGATAGTAAACAGTACCTGTGGGGAAGTGAGGACATGCCTTCCATACTTGTGTATGTATAATTTTACGTGTGTAAGATGCAACCCAGGCTCATTCTGATTACGTACCCCTATATACTTTTCTGGAGAGAGCAAAATACGTCCCAGGAGCTACATTGTTTTGCTACTAAGATAGCATACTACAATAATAACTTGAAAATGTTAAAACATACAAGGCCAAAAACATACATTTACACACAAATTGACACAAGCAGCACTTCAAGAGGCTTTCTTTATTCTTGAGCTCAACTGTCAGTAATAAAAATGCACAGGATTGTGGGATTTATAAGGTGGTGAAAGATACATCCATGCTGACTTTGAAATTCAGTCAGAAGAAGGAACATCCTGAGACAGAAAAGTAAAGCAAAATTTGTGTTCGGACTTGCCTTGATGCCTTTCTGACTTGGAATGATGCCTTTAAAGATAGCATTTTAGTGCTTTGGCCACAGCCATAATTTCTCTCAGGTCCAGGTCAAGGTGCTGTGCATTTTCTCTACCAAAGAACCATTGAAAATGTCTGGCTAATTTCATTGAATGTTAAAACGAATCTCGTTGGCAGAATGAATAACATTTCAATTAAACCGGCCATCAGCGCAGTTTAGTCGGTTTGTTAGTAGCAAGGGAAATTAGAATGAAATTATTTTTGTCTGTAAATTTCTGAGGTTTTTGACTGTAAATAAAATTGTAAGTACTTTATTTTCTTTAAAAATGTAATTGAGGTCAAGTATTCATTTTAATTGTACTCAAGTAAAGTACAAATTCCCCAAAAACTAATACTGAAGTACAGTAATCAAGTACAATTACTCAGGTACTTTACACCTCTGTTTACATTAGGTGTTATTCATTATGTAATGTGTGTGTTCTTCTTGATTTTGCAGGCACTGAGTGGACAGGTCCTAAAAAGCGCATGCTGGCAGGTGTCATCACAGATTACTTTTTTGGGTTTGGCTATATCCTGCTTGCAGGGGTGGCCTACCTCATTCGAGACTGGCGTAAACTTCAGTTGGCCATTTCTGCCCCTGGCTTCCTCTTCCTCTTCTATGTCTGGTGAGTGGAAAAGAAGCTGAAAACTCTTTTACAGCCAACACAAATGCTTACTTACTCCCAGGGCCATTTATATCGAAATTGGTATTTAGCAGCACCACATTGGTGTTTCGTAACAGGTGAGTTGTTAGCCCAATGCTCAACCCCCAATCTGGAGGACCAGGACACACACACATACACTATGGACAATTTAGCTTACCCAATTCACCCACAGCACACGTCTTGGACTGTGGGGGAAACCGGAGCACCCGGAGGAAACCCACACCAACACGGGGAGAACATGCAAACTCCACACAGAAACGCCAACTGACCCAGCCGGGGCTCGAACCAGCAACCTTCTTGCTGTGAGACGACAGCGCTACCCACTGCGCCACCGTGTCACCCCAGCCAACACAAATATAGGCCATAAAAACATACACTATATTTATTCAATGCTCTATTACTGCACAGGTAGAGGGAGGGGCAGAGAAAAAAAGGGTAATTCAGGAATGTTTAAAAAAGAACATGTTAATATCAGTGTTGTTCATTTTGTGTTATGCTTGCTTTTTTAGCATGTGTCTATGAATGAATACAGGCCTGTAGCCATGGGATTCAATCGATCAATCCCCACTACCAAATGTCCAAAATTTGTCTTTTTGACTTGAATGCAAACAATTATTTTTCTTGACTCCAATATTTAGCTGCGCAAGAAAATGTGCAGTCTGAGATGTGATCAGTATAGCATGTTGTCTTTCATTTGAACCCTTATGTACTGTTGGGGATGTTTTCATCCACTCTGGGGGGATTTTGAGTCTTAATTTGGCCATAACTTTTTCAGTGTTTCAGCTAGAGGAATGATTTTTGGTGGCAAATCTTATTTTAACACATATTTTGAGAAAATGCTTTGAAATTTTTAAAGAACTCAACGATACACTCTGGGCAAATTTACTACCCTTTGTTATGTTCGGGATGAAAACATCCACTAAATTAAACTGCTGTAAAAATGATTTGTTTTGCATAAATCTGTTAATCAAGCTCAGTTCTGATCACAACTACTAAATTGTTTAGAAAATTACAGGATTTTAACCCTTTAATTGCCAAATTCACAAATGATGTCACTGATTTGGTGAAAAAAACACACAAAATGACGTATTTTCAATATAAAAAGTAATTGTGGACTGGATTTTTTTACCTTTTATCACAGTCTTGGACATGTGAAACAACATTGCCTTTGACACATTGTTTTTGATTAATTTTTTATTTCTTTGCCCCATTGACTTCCATTATAACCACATTTTTTTGGTTACAAAACCATGACACCATATAATCATGCATTTATAATTGTTGGTGGTTTTTCCCATTGGGAAGAGGTACAATTTGTTTTATCATTTTTACTGTTGATCATCAGTTGGCTCCATTAACCCTTTAGATAGGCCTGTGCAAAAAAAGCTTAGTTTCTAGGTTTTATATAGCGTATAACAGCAAATTAAAGTGTGTGTGTGTGTGCTTGCGTGCGTGCGTGCGTGCGTGCGTGTGTGTGTGTGTCTATAAGTGTGTGAGAGTGACCTTTGTGCACTTACATTGATGTGTCTGAGAAAATCAAAATATGCACATCAGCTCTTAGAATTACATGGAGTAAATAAAAACAAACACTGTGTATTTATGCACCATCAAATGTGGTTATAATGGAAGTCAATGGGGCAAAAACAGCCACCAACAGTAAATGGAAATGTAACAATGCATCAAAGGCAATGTTGTTACTAATCTTTCACATGTCCAAAACTGTGATAAAATGTAAAAAACAAAATCCAGTCCACAACTACTTTTTATATTGAAAATACGTCATGTTGTGTGTTTTTTTCACCAAATCAGTGACATCATTTGTGAACTTGGCAATTAAAGAGTTAAAATCCTGTAATTTTTCTAAGCAATTTAGTAGTTTCGATCAGGACTAAGGTTGATTAACAGATGTATGCCAAAAAAATATATATATATTAATCTGATGTATTTTTACAGATTACATCAGTGCACAAGGGTTGATGTTGTTGAATACTAAAAATTCATAACTTACTTTTAGTGTATTATTAACCTTGGATATTATTCTTGGAACACAAAATGACCAATTAAAAAAAAAAACGTCTAGTGCCAGAAGCAGTCCATATTATATTAAAATGCCATCAGGCTATTTTTGTTCATCGTGAATTTCCAAATGTACTTTTTACAATAGAGCCTGGAAGAATCGTGAAGCAACTTATTCATTCATTCATTCATTTTCTTTTCGGCTTAGTCCCTTTATTAATCTGGGGTCGCCACAGCGGGATGAACCGCCAACTTATCCAGCATATGTTTTACGCAGCGGATGCCCTTCCAGCTGCAACCCATCACTGGGAAACATCCATACACACTCATTCACACACATACACTACGGACAATTTTAGCTTACCCAATTCACCTATACCGCATGTCTTTGGACTTGTGGGGTAAACCGGAGCACCCGGAGGAAACCCACGCGAACACGGGGAGAACATGCAAACTCCACACAGAAATGCCAACTGACCCAGCCGAGGCTCGAACCAGCGACCTTCTTGCTGTGAGGCGAACGTGCTACCCACTGCGCCACCGCGTCGCCAAGCAACTTATTATTAATGTTATTATAATTGTTATGTTTAATTTTTTAATTATTATTCAGATGGCCAAATTCTGACTTTTAAGAAACTGTGCTGGCCAGTTTGTTATTTGCCTAGCAAATGACCGTGGGTTACAGTTTTTAATTTTAAACAAGTCTAACAGATTCCTAAAATATTTGTGTTTTTCTTATGATACAGTAGATGGTCAAAACAATTTGTACTGTAGTACTGGACACTGACGTTTTATATTTATTCATTCAAATCATATCATAATTTACAAAACTGTAATGTAAAAACTTGAGTAGTAGTAAGGTAAGCAGTTTGACAAAATTGCAGCAAATACTTTTGGTATATCAAAAAGTGTGCACATTATCCGTCGACAAGCTTAAAAGCACAGATTTGTGGATAAAATGCCACTTAAATGCAGTATTTAAGCCTCATAATTAAATACAAAATGTCAGGAATAACTGCTAAATAAAATTCCATTTTGGATAAAAAAAAAACTCCCTAACTAAGCTAAACTTTCACTAAATTGTTTATGGGGCCTGAAATATGAAAATAAAAGTAAAACCACACAATATATTATTATTATTAGTAGTAGTAGTTGTATACATTATAACATGATATATTGTGAAAGGAAGATACAGTGAATTGATCTCTTCTTTGGGGTGATTCTGAACCTCTCTCATACTGCCAACCCAGGCTCATTCTGATTACGTACCCATATATGCATTCCTGGAGAGCGCCAAATACGTCCCAGGAGCTACATTTTTTGCAGTTTTTGTTTTCGCGAATCCACCAGAGGCCGCTGTGTATGCTTTTTGAGATCTCAAATTTCTTTCGCGAGTGCCATTCGTGCCTGCTGTTCTCACGTAAATCCACCAGAGGCCGCTGTCGACTGACTGTCTACTGACTGACTGACTGACTAATCGACTGTCCCACCCTCCCCCTTCCCTAAACCCAACCAATAGTGTTTTAAAAAGCACCAATTGACCCGCCCACCCACTTACATAAACCCAACCGACAGTTTTAAAAAGCATTCCAGAAGAAGAAAAGCCCCCTGATTTTTACCATGTTTTTAGATTTTACCACATTCTCACCCTGTTATTTACTTGTTTATTTTATTTTTTAGCTTTTGTTTTTGTCTTACCTGCTTTCTGGAATCGTTCTTCACCAGACTCAAACCCTGTTGTCGTGGTCAACTCCACTCTGCGTCTCAAGTCCACCGACATACATGTCAAGCTACCAGACAAACTGGTAACAGTGGAAAAGCCGTCCATACGGAAGTAAGCGGTCAGCTGGTAAGCGCGAAAAGGAATGGCGTCATACCACCCCGTAGCGTTTGTTTTAAACGCTCTGGCTACATAATTCGCGATCTCCAGAAATGTATATAGGGGTTTGTTTTCAGAATGAGCCTATGTTGCATACTGCATATGCTCAATGCATGGATTCGATCTCTCTGCGATGTTTGCACACTCAAACTTATTTCAGCATTCCAGTAGTTAATATGATGAACTACACCAATTTACAGTTACATTTAAGCATTCAGCAGACCAAAGTGATTTATCCAAAGTGACTCACACAGAGAGCTTTCCAGTTGGGCGTTTGGTGCTTAGCTCAAGGGAATCACCTCAGCAGCGGTATTGAGGGTGGAAGACGGTACCACTATTAATAGTCTCTTTTAATCACTATTAATAGTTGAGGGGTCTCCTCAACCCCCACCAGTCTGCAGCATTCACCTGGATGACTCAATGGTAACCATTTTGCATCAGGCTGCACACCACACATCAGTTTATTGGAGACGAGAAAGAGTGATGAATATGGGGATGGTTAGGAGGCCATGATGGACAGAGGCCAGTGGCAAATTTGGCCAGAATACCGGGAACACACCCCTACTCTTTTCGAATGCCATCCTGGAATGTCACTACAGAGTGAATACTACGACTGAATACCCACCTACAAGCCTGAAGCCTAAGGATCACGAGTCCAGCTCTCTAACCATTAGGCCTTGGCTGCCTCTGGTTCCAGAGTGATAAGTTACAGGATTATGGGCTCAAAAAGTTATCTGGTTTTAAATAAAAATGTGCAGATTTCAAATTGCATATTGGGTCCAGAAACAGCTAAGTAGCTGCCATTAAGATGAATGAAATATGTATAGAATTAAAGAACTTTCTCCAGGTTTTAACCATCCTGTTATCATAGAATTCTGTATACACCATTTGCCCTTCAGGTAAAAAATGAGCCGCCTTCACTAATTGAAGTTTATTTATAAACTAATTTCGAGAGGATCACATGCTTATGATTGACATGGCTGGTCCCGCATTAGCTAACGTATGATTCACCAATCAGACGATTCCTAATTTAGTATAAATAACCAAAGTGTCTTACCTTAGTCATCTTCGTCTTGAAGAATCCCCCCTTCCACCCCCTCTCCCCCTCTTTTTCCTTTATAGGGCAGCACGGCGGCCCAGTGGTTAGCATTGTTGCCTCACAGCAAGAATGTCTCTCGTTCGGCTCATTACCCGGCCAGTTGACATTTCTGTGCGGAGTTCATGTTCTCCCCGTGCTGGCGTGAGTTTCCCCCGGGTTTCTCCGGTTTCCTCCCACAGCCCAAACATGAGACATAAGTAAACTGACTAAACCAAATCACCACCATATACGAATTCCTACCAGCACCATATCCTCATAGCAATCCTTAATCAACGGAGGGGGGTTCTCGAGATCTACCTGAGCTCAAACTCCCCTCTCGCCCCACAAACGGGAGGGAGCCCCGGGCTCGAGGATCTTATGAGCTCAGGGCTTTCTCCCGGGACAGCATGCCAAACAAGCTTTATTACCAATCATCAGCTAAGTGTGAACTCTTGAAACCTTTAAAATAAAGCATCTACATTTAATTTCAATCCTCAAATCTATTTGCCATGAAGAAACAACCTCATCTTCATCACAAACTCTGAGAATGTCTAGGTTTTCCCTCATCAGTGTGCAGTATTTGATCAATGCGTAATCCGTGGGCAACACTCGTATTTTACCACAGTAAAGGGTTATATTTTCTAATGCTAATGGTACCTGCAATTGTTAGGAAATTCATAGTACTCTTAAATCAAAGCACTCTTATTGTGTGCGTGTCTTTGGGGTCTGTGTGCCAGTAGTTTTGTGGTCTAAAATTAGCTGGCGGGTCAAAATTGACCCAAAGGACAACCGTTGTACCCTAAATGTGTAGAGTCTTTATAAAAATAGAAAATTATAGCATTTATCTAATGTTGGAGTAATTTTTGAAAAAGTCACCAAATTTCAAGATAATCTGCTGTTAAAATTGTGCCAGGGGCATTTTTGAACCATAAGTCAACAGGAGGGTTAGAGACCATCCCCTAGAAATACTTGAGACTATTACGTTAAAGGTACTGCAGAATATTATGGTAGTACACAGTATTTTAGAGTCCGCTGTTCTTGCATGTGCACCTGCATTGATTATTCATGTAAGTTTCTGAATGTGTGTTCTCAGGGTGCTTCCCAAGTCTGCCCGCTGGTTAATGGCCAATAACAAGCATGAAGAGGCGTTGGATCTGATTCGGAAGGCAGCACTTATTAATGGCAAGCCTCTGGAGGACGATGACATGGAGCTCTGTCAGGTCTGGTACTCTTACTCAATCTGTCAGACTTTTCTCGCATAGTCAGACATTTATCACAAAACACACAACACGCCATGAAGACACAACTTTACCAAAAAAAAAAAAAAGTAAAACCACACAATATATTATTATTATATATATTATGTAGATGTTGCTGTCGGCCAGCTCACAGGTTTCTCTTGAAGGCGTGAAGGCTATCAGGAAAATGGTACAAGGGGAAACTAGTGCTCAGAGAAGCTCTAGTTCTAGTACCCAAAGCCCCATGTCATCATAAAGTCTGGTTCTTATTCCATTTTTTCTGACCATGGACTGCAAGGACATGTAAAGTGAAAAAAATAAAAGTTTGTATCAAAATATGTTTTCAAATGTGCCCATTGGCAGACACGCTTCACAAAGGGTTGAATAGACCTGATGCACAGAAATGTTTTTCAGCCACCGATAAACCTCGGGTGAAAGGTTGACGTGATCTTCAATTTCATACGGTTCCTTTACCAGCATTGATTATTTAATTGAATTAAATATAATTAGTTAAACAGACTTCATTTAGTTGTTCAAGTGTAAAACGAGGTAAAGGGATGTTTATATAACGCAAGCACCTCCAAGAGCAGTAGCTGAGTACAGAAAATACTGTGGTAAAATAAAAAAGACAACATAGGCTCATTCTGAAAACGTAGCGCTATATAAGTTTCTGGAGATCGCAAATTATGTAGCCAGAAGTACATATGACTGCATTTCGTTTTTAAAAATGAACGCTACTGCCGTTCCTTTTCGCGCTTACCAGCTGACTGCTTACCTCCGTATGGACGGCTTTCCCGCTGTTACCAGTTTGTCCAGTAGCTCACCATGTACGTCGGTGGATTTGAGATGCAGAGAGGAGTTGACCACGCCAATGGGGTTCAAGTCTGGCGAAGAACGGTTCCAGAAAGCAGGCAAAACAAATCCAGAATCCAAAAAATAAAAGTAAATAACAGGGTGAGAATGTGGTAAAATCTGAAAACGTGGTAAAAAAAATCAAGCGAGGGCTTTTCTTTTTCTGGATTGATTTTTAAAATTGTTGGTGGGCGGGTCAATCGGTGCTTTTGAAAATACTATTGGTTGGGTTTACGGAAGGAGGAGGGTGGGTCAGTCGATCGGTCAGTCATTTAGTCTGTCAAACAGTCAGTCGACAGCGGCCTCTGGTGGATTTACGTGAGAACAGCAGGCGCGAATGGCACTCACGAGAGAAATTTGAGATCTCAAAAAGTGTACACAGCGGCCTCTGGTGGATTCGCAAAAATCAAAAACTACGTTTTCAGAATGAGCCTGGGTTGTTTAAAGACATGGCGCAAAACAAAGGAATTTAATGCAATGCTTCTTGTTCAGTCTGAGACTCACTTTATATTGTATCTCATTGAAGATCATTGATTTTAAAGAAACCAGATCTTAAATGCAGCGAGTTTATAATGGCATGACAGTTCACCTTAAGCATCTGAGCTAGCTTATACAAAATTAAAAGTCCTTGTGAATAAGATCTATTAAATTGGGCTAATAAATATTGAAATAAATCTCTAAAATACTATAAACCCATATGAGTCTCTTTCTTCTGTGGAGCAGAAAATAAGAAAATACCTTTCTGTTTCATAAATTAAAAACAATTGTAAATCTTTAAATCATAGATAATACAAAGAACATCCACATGCAGGGAATCAGGGACAGAAAGACAAACAATACAAGACCGTGAAACACATTTACTCGCACGCAAATGTTTGCAAACTTTTAGGAATTTGTTTCTCCTGTTGAACACAAAACAAGATATTCTGAAGAATGTTGAGGGGGAAAAGCCACCACTGACATCCATAGTAGGAACAAAAAATATGTGTTCAATAGAAGAAAGAAACTGGACGGTGAGTAAATGATGATAGAATTTTCATTTTGGGGGGAACTATCCCTTTAAATAGATGGACTAATTAAACAGAGAATCATTGATAATGAAAGGCGGAAAACAGGATGAAAGGAAAACATAGAAACACAGGAATAAGTTAAACTTAACAGGAAACACAGGAAGCTCTTAAAACTAACCAGTACATAGTTGTAGCCATCTAAATTAAACAGGGGTCATAGAGGTCAAACGGGAACAAAATGAGGTGTCAAGTAATACCTAAAGAATTTTCATTTTGGGGTGAACAGACCTATTAAGATCGCGGGTTATTGCCTGGTTTAAACTGTTGAAAATCTTTATCTTGCATTCTGACCAGCATGGACTTATTTACAGTCAGCTGGACCAACTAGCATGCTGTGAAACACAGTCAGACCAACATAGTAACTGTCAGGTAGGCCTATTTGCATTTTATCTGAATTGCAACAGAGTTAGAGCTCTCTTTAGAAAGGAATATTCAAATTAGCCTCAGTCTCCAACCTGAGAAATCAACTTAGGAATACCTCAATGTGTTTCTCTTCTTCTGCAGAGTCCTAAAAGCTCGGAAAAACTCCAAGAGCAGAGGAAGTACACAGTCATCGATCTGGTCCGAACGCCTAGAATGAGGAAACAGTCCCTCATTCTCTTCTACTTGTGGTAAAGCGCACTTTATTGCAAACATTCAGTTTCCTTCAGCTTAGTCCCTTTATTCATCAGGGGTCGCCACAGCGGAATGAACCGCCAACTTATCCAGCATATGTTTTACGCAGCGGATGCCCTTCCAGCTGCAACCCAGTACTGGGAAACATCCATACACACTCATACTCTACGGCCAATTTAGTTTATTCAATTCACCTATAGCGCATGTGTTTGGACTGTGGGGGGAAACCGGAGCACCCGGAGGAAACCCACGCCAACACTGGGAGAACATGCAAACTCGGCAACTGACCCAACCGGAACTCGAACCAGCGACCTTCTTGCTGTAAGGCGACAGTGCTAACCACGGAGCCACCGTGTCGTCCTTAATTGCAAACATGCTAACTTGAATTCAGAATGAGTTACTTAGCAGTTATACTAAACCACTACCGGAGGGGGGTAGTAACAAATTCCATTTACTTCGTTACATTTACTTGAGAAAAATTGTTGGGTAACTTGTACATTTTGAGTACATTTAAAGATCTGTACTTTCACTCTTACTCAAATACATTTTTTGACAAAAACATTACTCTTAAGGCTGATTTATACTTTTGCCTAGCGTCGCATCGCGCACCTCCACTGAGTGCACGGCGCTAGAGATGCGCGGATCAGCTGAAATGACACCCGAATCCGCGGTTTTATACTAATCATTCACCCGCCACCCTCCCGCACATATAATTTTATGTGATATATATATATCCGCACCCGACCCTCACCCGATTGTCACTTTAATAATTCTACTTCTTTGTTTTAAGCATGATGATAGGTCAGCATGGATCGTTTGTTATTAACAGCAGATTCAGTGAGCTAATCTGCGCATCCCTTGCCAGAGACAACATGAAAGGGGTGTACTGTATATCAAGGCAGCACAGGTCCACACATGCATCCACATAACTTTCAGTGGTATGTTTTGCTGTCCTGACGAATGTAAGAACTTAAAGTGCTTGTCTGACTTTGACTTGACCGGTATATTTCGATTTAGCACACACATGATGTTTCATATTTGAGGTACCGGTTTTGTGGCTTTCATATAAAGCGCTTTACAGCTGTTGCATAGCCTATAACATACCCAGCACTTGATTCAACTTCGTTAACCTTTGCTAAAACGCTCCCACGTGGCACTTTTCTTTCCTTCCTTTTGTTTTATTTTTAATTCTCCCTTTTTAAGTTTCTCTCGGATCGGTTTCGCCTCCACTTCTGCTTTAACAAATGTGTTTAAAAAATACAATGCAAAAATCATTAATAATTAAACTCATCCACCTGCGACCCACCCGCAATTAATCATAATGTATTTTATTAACTGACCCGCCTGACCCGTGGATTATCCGCAGCGCCCACGGATATAACCGCCATCCACGCATCACTAGTGCATGCGCACCTCGCGAAACGGATGAGTCTTTTATACTTGACACCTTCACCATTGAGATATTCTTATAAACAACAGGGGGCAGTCAAAAGAAACCGACCGTAAACTCAGACGCATAAACAGAGACGTAGGAAGTTTCCGGAACTACGTCATATCATTAATGTCATTCAAGATTTTTATAATCGTTCAAGATTTTTAAATCAAACTTTGTTGCATCACTTGCTTTTGTTCATATCTCGGACAGTTCTACCAATTGAAGTTTATTAACATATCAATGACAACAGAACATAGGTTACTCTACAAATATATATTTTTATTATGGCAAGAATAAAAGTGGGCGACACGGTGGCTCAGTGGTTAGCACTGTCGCCTCACAGCAAGAAGGTTGCTGGTTCGAGCCTCAGCTGGGTCAGTTGGCATTTCTGTGTGGAGTTTGTATGTTCTCCCCGTGTCCACGTGGGTTTCCTCCTTGTGCTCCGATTTCCCCCACAAGTCCAAAGACATGCGGTACAGGTAAATTGGGTAAGCTAAATTGTCCGTAGTGTATGTGTGTGAATGAGAGTGTATGGGTGTTTCCCAGTGATGGGTGGCAGCTGGAAGGGCATCCGCTGCTTAAAACATATACTGAATAAGTTGGCGGTTCATTCCGCTGTGGCGACCCCAGATTAATAAAGGGACTAAGCCGAAAAGAAAACGAATAACTAGTTGCTTGAGTCATTTCTTCATTGGAAAAAATAAGTACTTTTAAAATCTTTTCAAATAGTTACTTGTACTTTTACTTGAGTATAGATTTTGGATACTCTACCCACATCTGACCACTACCCTTTCAAAATACTTATCTAAAATTCTCTGTAAAATGAACTAAAAAACTAAGTAACAAAGACAAGAAAAACAAAGATGCAGGTAAATTATTGAGGAAAGGGATTATGCAAGAGTAACCTATAAAGTCTTCGTTGAATCTGAAAATAAAGTACTTGAACTCTAGGAAAGGATGTCTTCCAAACTCTTGAATATCACTCTGTTTTTTTGTTTCTCTCAGAGAAAAATGCTTCCAGTTGCACTAAAATAAACAAGTTATAGCCTTTTGAGGGGATGTGGGGTTTGGTAATACTCTAATTCAGGCGTATATTCATGCATTTCCTGCCTGAGGTTTGCATGCTTCTATGATAATAATTAGTTTAAAAGTGGCTCATTATCAGAACTTTACAAGGGGTGTTTGATTTTGCTGGTTGTTACAGGTTTGTGAACGTCCTGGTCTACTATGGGCTATCGCTCAATATTTCAGACTTTGGCATGAATATCTACCTGACACAGATGATCTTTGGTTTGGTGGAGATGCCGGCACGTACCATTACTCTCTTCACTCTGAACCGCTCACGCAGGATATCCCAGTTAGCATTCCTGGCAGTTGGCGGCCTGGCCTGCCTACTTACCATATTCATTCCAGATGGTAGGTGAAAAACCAAACCTTTACTTAACTAGAGCACTGAAATCACTGAAGTAATCAGTGAATATCTAATTTTGCGCCAAGTGTTTTTGTTTTGCTAAATTGTTCGCCTGAAGAGTTAAGTTGTCGCAAACATTATGTCTTTGACGTTAGTGTTCCCTGATTTAAGGTTAACATGTTTTAGGACCGGTAACACTTTACAATAAGGTTGTATTAGTTAATGCTAGTTAATGCATTGACTAACATGAACAAACAATGAACAATGCATTTATTACAGTATTTGTTCAAGCCAGCTAACGTTAGTTAATGGAAATAAAGTTGTTCATTGTTAGTTCATATTAAATTTGGATGAAAATAAGGCATCAGTGAATGTTGAACTATCATTAATAACTATCAATAAAAGCTGTACTATTAAGTATTATTCATTATTAGTTTGTGTTAGTAAATACATGAACTAATGAAACCTTATTGTAAAGTGTGACCTTAGGACCAATGCAAAGTCTCTTTTCCCAGCCCATAACCACCACGGTGGAAAGTAAAAGAAAACCTACATTATTTTGAACTAGGGACTTTATACGGTGGTCAGTTTGAGAGCCCAATTTGCTGTAACTTTAGAAAACATATGCAAATAGAAAAAAACAAACTGCAAATAAATAAAACTGAACAATTGCAAATTTACTCACATAGCGGAAGGGCCGGAGATATCAAACGCTGAGGTCAAATTACTTTATTTATTTTGGATTGTTCAAGCAATCAAGCAAGCAAGTGAGTGGGCTTGACAAACCACCTGTAGAAGCACTTTCTCTCTCTCTCTCTCGCACTCTTACTCTAGCACTAAATTCTCTGAGTACAAACAAGTTACTCAGTATAATTAGCACTCGTTGTGTGTATTGCCTCTTCTTGTTGAATTGCTGAATGCCTCCTCAATTGTATGTCGCTTTGGACAAAAGCATCTGCTAAGTGAAGTTTATTAACTAATTTCGAGAGGAGCACGTGCTTATGATTGATAACAGCCGGTCCCGCATTAGCTAAATGCATGATCCACCAATCAGATGATTCCTAAATCACTATAAATAACCATAGTATCTTACCTTAGCCATCTTCGTCTTGAAGAATCCCCCCTTCCACCACTACTTCTCCCCTTTCCTCGACAGGGCAGCACGGAGACCCAGTGGTTAGCACTGTTGCCGCACAGCAAGGATGTCACTTGCTCAAGCCTTTACCTTGCCAAGTTGGCATTTCTGTGTGGAATTTGCATGTTCTTCCCGTGTTTGCGTGGGTTTTCCCCGGGTTCTCCGGTTTCCTCCCACAGACCAAAAAACATGTAACATAAGTAAATTGACCAACCAAATCGACACCATAGACGAGCGATTAATTCAGCAATTTATCTCCATAATTATTCATAATTCAAATTCACCTTTATCAAGCAGGGGAGTTCTCGAGACCTACCTGAACTCAAACTCCCCTCTCGCCCTGCAATGGGAGGGAGCCCCGGGCTCGAGGATCTCATGAGCTCAGGGCTCTCTCCCGGGACAGCATGCCAAACACGCTTTATAATCAGTCATCAGCTAAGGCCGAACTCTTAAAATGACTAAATGTAAATGTAATTTGATCTAAAATCTAGAAACTTTTCATCCTTTCCCTACACACATGATGTGGGAGAAATAAAGAAACCCTGAATACTTTGGCATGTAATGTAACAATGTGTAATGTGCGATGGTGTGCCATTAGTTTTAATTAACGATATCAATAAATAACATTAATTTCTTCCAGTAAACAGACCACAGACTCTATTTGATGATGTCATAGATCTTTCGTCTTTACTCTTTTGTACTGTGGATGAGCCTGGAGAATTCTTGATCACAACTCGATGTACTGAAACTCCTTATATAACTCACTGGTTTGGGAAAAGATGCTTGAGTAATTAAGATAGAGATTTTGAACGTTTGTGTCTATCACTTTATTCTTCCGTCAGTCAGGTGTTTGAGAAAAAGAGGTGATTTATGGTCTTGTTTCCCAAGCAAACTTCTGTCTTCTGTCTTCATAGATCTGTCCATTGTTCGCACTGTACTTGCTATGGTGGGCAAGTTTGGCATCACTGCATCACTGTCCATTGTGTACATTTATTCAGCCGAAGTCTTCCCAACAGTCATCAGGTGAGCCGGGGCAAGATTTCATGAAGTCTAATAACTTGGTACTCAAAGCTCTTCACTTTCTAATTCATTCATACATTAATTTTCCTTCGGCTTAGTCCCTTATCTATCAGGGGTCGCCACAGCGGAATGAACTGCCAACTATTCCAGCATATGTTTTTAAGTAGCGGATGCCCTTCCAGCTGCAACCCAGTACTGGGAAACACTTTCTAATTCATTCATTCATTCATTTTCTTTTCGGCTTAGTCCCTTTATAAATCAGGGGGGTCACCACAGCGGAATGAACCGCCAACTTATGTTTTACACAGCGCATGCCCTTCCAGCCACAACCCATCACTGGGAAACACCCATAAACTCTTGCATTCACACACATACACTACGGACAATTTAGTTTACTCAATTTACCTATAGCGCATGTCTTTGGACTGTGGGGGAACCAGGAGCACCCGAAGGAAACCCACACGAACACGGGGAGAACATGCAAACTCCACACAGAAATGGCAACTGACCTAGCCGGGGCTCGAACCAACGACCTTCTTGATGTGAGGCGATCGTGCTACCCACTGCACCACCGTGTCGCCCTACACTTTCTTATTGTTTACCTTTTTTTTTTTTACCTATTTTCTGTAAATCTAGATTTATACATACATATATATTGACCCCAAACATAACAAGTGCTACCTTTTTTAACACATCTTCAGAACAACAACATCAAACCCAGTTTTGTGTGTGTGTGTGTGGCAAGGGAGTAGAATTAGCCGAGACGAAGTGTCTCCACCAATATCCACCGATTATTGCAATGTCCCCACCAATAATTATATCTCCTTCAAAATAACATAATGCTCTGTCAACACTCATTACCGTTAATGTACAGAAAGGGTTAAATGACGTTCTCTACTCGAGCTCTACCTCCCCAAACACAAATAGTCAGTGTGATTGGCTGTGCCTTTCCCTGCTGTTAAGTGAGCAGCTGCTACGGTACGTTTGGATGTTCGAAGCAACAAAACTGCAAGGAAATCGTCCAGTCAGGCTTTACTGTGCAAGACACAGGTGACACGTAGACATAAAAGAGCTACTTTTCAAAGAAAAGCGTGAGTCACTTGAAGTCAAGTTCTCTACGAGTCAACCATGATAATAGTAACCATACTGTGCAACATTTAGGGCTCTATTTTAACAATCTAGGCACAAAGTCTAAAGCGCATGGCGTTATATCCAAACACAAGTCCTATGCTCCATATGGTCCAAAACCTGACAGGTGGACAAATCTAAGCTTGTTTTTAAATGAAAAAATAAATTATATTGATAAAACAAATATAAATATGCATATAATAAATAATACTACTAATAATAATATTATACAAAAGCAAGTTTTCGTGAATAAACTGAAAAAAGCCCTAAGCTTTAATTCTTTTTCATTTGTAAAGATATTTGCGTATTGCTGTACATCCTGCGTGTTTTAAGCAATGTGTAAGTGAGGCGCACAACTAACACGCTCTGCGCTGGACTTTAGACCTGCTTTCAGCTGGTCTATTGCACAGTCTATTTTAGTTCCTCAAATAAACACCTCTTTTCTAGACCGGAACACCCATGAGTCCACAAAGTGGCGCAAATGGATTTGCTATTTAAACAACGTGGCAGAAAAAGGGAAAATTAGGGTTGCGCTGGTCTGAAAATAGCAACACATCGCGGCAAACATGTCTTGCGCCTTATTGCACCGGGTGTATGATGGGGCCCTTAGTTTAGATTTTGGCCTCCACAATGATTATAAAAAAACAACAATTGAGATAAAAAAAAAAAAACGTGGCAGCATGAGGATTGCTTGATTTTATGTTATTTGGATTATGAAGTGCATTGCATTTATTTATTTACTAATGTTCTTAAGTAGAACATGTGCTGTTCTGTTTACACACTCAGAACAGAACATGGACAGGCAAAGTTATCTTTTACCTTAAGGTGCTTGCATAAAATGGCTATATACATGTGGAAATGTGTTCAGATGCAGTGTAGTGTCAAAGTGTGCCCCTACAAGATTATGCCTCCCCTCATTTACGAGGATAGGGTAAGGTTGGGATTAGGTGTGGGGGTATGGGTAGGATTAGGAGGTGTTGTTGCGATTAGGCAATCAGGTAATGGGGTGGGGGGTTGGGTGAAATTAGGTCCCAACCAATATCAAAAACAAATCAACGCACTTGGTGTGTGTGCACAGGTAGATAATGTAGAAAAAGTCACAAAATCTTATGCTGTTCAGGTAAAGGGAGCCATGTTTTTTGACTAAGGAAAAGTGCCTTAGGGTCACCCTGACCCCAAACAGAACACAAGGGTTAGAGAATTTTAAGACATAGCTACATTACAATAAATTATTATCATTAACTTAAATATAGTTTTTAGTTTGATGTTATATTCTGTTGTTTTTTTTGTGTGTGTTTTTTGTGTATTTTTTGCAAGGCTAAACATAAATCTTTTTTTATTATTCTTTTATGAAGACATTTAATCATATCTTGGATAAAATAAACATGACTATATAAAATTTGTTTCAGCTAAATAACTAACAAAAAAAACCCCAAATAAAACGAGTAGGCCTAGAATTTATGCTGTATGTTAGACTTCGTCACAAGAAACCAAGCAAGCAAATTATGCTTGTTTTTATTTATCCTACTTATATTGGTGTGACCAAAATGATAATGCCGTGTTAATCTGTTAATTACTTTGCTAATGTGCTTATTGTGTAATTTAACCTGTTGCATATTGTGGGTAGCCAATCAGATGGCAGGAGTATCCAGTCCCACCCTGGACACCCCTCCGGCTCCGCCACTGTTTATATGCGTTGTTTAATTAGTAATATTAAGGAGCTGTAAAAAAAAATATATATATATTACACTCAAAAAATGAATGAATCATTTTGTCAAGGAAGATGAAAATAGTTAAAAAATCTAAAAACGTAAGAGCACAATCTCATTTGAATTTAAAGCGACAGTCACCAAAACGGCACAATTAGGATCAAAGTCTCAAAGGGTTTCAGTGAGTTATAAAACATTATTTGTGGGGTATATTGAGCTGAAACTTCATACACACTCTAGGGACATCAGAGACTTATTTTACATCTTGTAAAAAAGGGACATAATAGGTCCCCTTTAATTAGACTGAATAGTCACTGTTTTCACATTGATAAAATATATTGTTGACATTTATCTTAATTCTCATATGACTGCTTCTCACAGTTTACATGAGCAGCTCATTATTAATTAATGCTACAAAATTCAGGCAATTGACTATTCTATGACTATAATATCTTTTAATGTATTTTGATCACATAGATCACTCTTTCTCAGCATCATTCTCCTGTTTTCCAGTTGTTGTTTTTTTAAATCAGGAAATGTTAATTTTTTTAAACTATGTGATGTAAAGAGATGTGGATAATGTCTTGAGATGACTGACAGGGCATGTAACTAAGCAACATACTAGTCCGTTAATGACAAAGTAGTATGTCCCAAAGCTTGCATACTCTTCTGTTACACACTCAAATTTTTGAGGAAAACGTACATACTTTTTAGGTTATGGACAGGGGCGATTCTAGGATTTTCATTCAAGGGGGGCTTGGGTGTGGACCGGGTGGGGGCGGTTGGTGATCACGGAATAAAAGGGGAAGTTGGGTTGGGGGAGAGATCACGGACTAAAGTGAGGTCCGGGGGCGGGAGGTTGTTGGTAATCTCGGACTAAATTGAGAAACGGGGGTAGGGGAGGGGGGTGATCGGGGACCAAAGTGAGGAGGGGGGGGTGGTGGTAGGAGAGATTGCGGACTAAAGTGAGGATCGGGAGAGGGTATTGGTGATCGCGGACTAAATTGAGGAACACGGGAGGCAGGGGGGGGTGTGGGGTTTGAAAATTTTTGGAGGGGGTGAGTTTCTAGAAATATGGGGTGGCTATAGCCCCCCTAAAATAGGCCTAGCAACGCCCATGGCCATAGGCATATTGGGACACCGCAATACATTTTGTGTTCTTGTGCAAACTCCTGTAGTACTCTCAGTACTCAATTTCCTCCACACGCACCAAGTGACATCGACTTTCGCACCTTGCTTGTTTTTTCCTGAGACATAGTCGCGATGCTCTTGTTAGTACTCTCTTTAAATTCATCCAGTCCGCGTTTCATCTGTGTCATGAGCTCCTTTTTGAGGCTGCCGAACTCCCCTTTCAGTTCGCTACGGAATTCCTGTATCTGTTTACTTATGTCTCTTAAATTCGTGCATAAAGAGTCTGCAGTTCTTGCAGTTCAGAGTCAAGCATGTTGCTTGTCTCCGTCTGATTTGGGCTTTAGGTTTGCTTTTCGGGGTTTCTTTTGGCTTTAGATTTTGCCCCTCTGCTCATCTCTCATCACCAGTAAATTTCTAGTCGATATAATTTGAGTTTAGCAGCGTTATGAAGTTAACTTTGGGGAGCTCACCGCTTAGGCTACCACGTCTCAATACATTTTAAGACAGATATTTACTTATACAAAATCTACAGTATAGCCAAAACAACTGTGTTCAGATCCAGTAGCATGCCTTTGTTTTTTTTTCCAGACAAAATGGCATCGGTATGGGATCGATGTGTGCACGGGCAGGGGGAGTGATCGCACCAATAATCTACCTCCTGAGAAGCATCGGCCGTCACACCCCCATGGTGGTCTTCGGCCTGTGTCCACTCATAGGCGCCGTCCTCACAATGTTCCTGCCTGAGACGGCTCATAAACACCTGCCAGACACTATAGAGGATGTGGAAAACACCAGTGTCAGGTGAGACATCACACACCCATGAGGCCAAATACATTCATGTTTTCACCACAGATTTTTTTAGATTCTATTTCAAGGTTAGTTGAGCCTTACTGCAACAAAAATGCTGTTCTTGCTCATGGTGCATTCACACCAGACGCGGATGAAGTGTCAAGCACGAGTGATTTACATGTTAAGTCAATGCAAAGACACGAATAGACATCTCATGATTTGAATGATGCGGCACGAATTGATCGTTTGATGCGCGATTCGCTTGAGTTGGAAAATCTGAACTTTAGTGGACATTCGCGCCACATTAAGCAATCTGGAACTTGCTCTCGTATGGGCGTGATTATGACGTAGTGCCTGCAGGTGTCCGAGGGGAAATCCTCCTGCCAACACCGGACAACAGCTCATCAAACTGGGCTCGGCTCAGTCTGAAGCATCGCTGAAAGCCTCCATCATCCAGGTACAGTTTCTGGAGGAGTTGATGAACTCACAGAGCTGGGTGCACCTCTGAAAGGATCTAGTGCAATCAGACACAACGCCAAACGAATCTACTCTGTTTTTCAGCTTTCCTAAAGCACATATACACAGCTACTCTCTCAATAAAATCCATGTTAGCCATTTAGCAACGAAGCTAGAGTCACAGAGCAGACAGAAGCCCCGCCCATAACGCAAATCCACGTCTATTCTGAAGTGAATTTGATGCGCGAACGAAGCGAGTAAACTCAAAATGTTCAAAAATTTATTTACGCGCGAATAGCATGATTTATTAGTGCAAGATGCGCCTGGTGTGAACACAGCATTAGAGTTTTAGTTTTTTTTGTTTCTTGTCCAAATATCTTAAACGTCTTAAATCAAGAAGCATTTTCTAGACAAGTAAAACATATCATTTTGTTTTCAGAAATAATCAGTGATGGAAAGAGTACAGAAAAATCATACTCAAGTAAAGGTACCATTACTTGACCAAAAATGTAGTGCACGTAGAGTAAAAGTATCTGTTGTAAATATTACTCAAAGTATGAGTAAAAAGCAGCCCCTTTAAAAGTTCTCAAGACTGCAGTTTAAAGGAAAATAGTGGAGTAAAGGTACCGATACAGCACTAGAAATGTACTCAAGGGAAAGTAAAAGTATACATTTTTAAAACAACTTAGTAAATTACAATTCCTGAGAAAAACTTCTCAGTTACAGTAATTTGTTACTTTAGCCTACTGGAAATAATAAGTCAAAATTAAGTGGGGTTTCCTTCAAAGCCGTGTCGATCAGTCGATCTATCTGCGGATCGCTTATATGTCAGCTCATAGACAGATCAGCCGATTGACGTGGCTTTGAAATGCTCCAGTGATCGTGTATCTGTGTTTGCACTTGGTGAAGAGTGGTAAACCAATGACCTTCATGGTCAATCACAGTCATAGTTTCAGAACGGTGCTCAAATGTTAGCGGGAAATAGACATTATTTAAATTTCAGTACCGCTCGGTACCGAAGTCGATACTTTTGACAACCCTACTCCATAACTCTGAAAGTAGAACATGAAGGAAAATCTAGACTTCCTATCGCCAAACTAGGATCATTTGTAGCGCAGCCTTATGATTTGAAATTATTTGTTTCAGTCATTTTGCACAAAGTGAAGTCAAACAGCTTTTGGTCTTGGCAACTGAAATACGGCGTCACTTATTTTAATAATAAGGTCATTATATATAATCTATCAAATTTTAAGGAAACTAGATAGCTCCAGGTGTACACCAGTCACATTTCACTGCAGCGCATGCCTTTAACTTCAGGATGGTTTTCTTTTCAAATGAAACACGCACATTTCTCTCCTACTGGACACCAGATTCATCTTTCCTGTATCATACATGCAGGACTGTTTGACATACTTTGCTGTTTTGCTTTTTATCTATGTCTCCATGCATGTCTCTAAATCAGGGGTTTCCAAAACTTTTCAACCCATGACCAGTGTTGGGCACGTTCCTTTAAAAGAGCAATTAATTATAGTTACTAGTTACTTCTCACAAATAGTAACTGAGTTAGTAACTAAGTTACATAAATAAAAAAAAGTAACTAGTTACCAGGGAAAGTAACTATTGGGTTACTTTAAAAAAATTGACTTTGACTTTGTCAAATGACTATAAAATAAATATAAAACATTGTCCACTAATCTACACTATTTTAATGTTGTTGTGGGACAATGTGAGAGACAAACTATAGATCTAAATATTATTTTGTTTAATTCTGTAAAATTAGGTTTTATTAGCTTTGACGTCGTGGCTTCGTCTCCTCCTTTGGTAGCAGAGCTCACGTTATCACCTGCTTAGCCACTAATTTTGTGACAACGTGAGGTGATTCGTTGATTAGAATTACTTGTCACCGACGCAGAGAGACTCTTTTTTTTCCTGGGCTTAAGTTTCACGATACATAAACATTCTTGCCCTTCACCTTAACGAGGGAAAAGTAGTGCTTATATTTACAGTTTGCAAATGCTACCTTTGAACTTGTTGGATTTGCCATCGTTCTGACTCCTGGTCGTTGGTGTGTGCCACTGACTTGTGTGAACACCTTCCCTACTCTGCCTCTGATTGGCAAATGATGGAAATGTACTCTATCTAAGTCAATCAACACGTTTTCAGACACACCAATCATCATCACTGGTTGGTTTTGTGTCCCTCCCCAGCCCCGAACACACACACACACACACACCCCAGAGGTCCTATGGCTGAGAGAGACGCTGCCCGCATGAAAACCACTGCAGTGTTCTCAATTATAGTAATGCACATTTTATTGTCAGTAATGACGGGGGAAACAGTAATTCATTTGATCACTCGTTAGTGAAAAAAGTATTGCCGTTAGTAACGCTGTTTATTTATAGTGCCATTATTCCCATCACTGCCCATGACCCCCACAATAACATTGCCATTGGCTTGCAACCCCAACTATCTTTAGTTAGGTGAGTGGGCTTGACAAACCACCTATAGAACACACTCTTTGCTCTCCGTATGCACCAGACACTTCCTTATCAACACTCGGTGGTTGTATCCAAAATTGCTCTCTATACTCTTAAATAATGCACTATTTCGCCGCTGGCTTGCTCGGATCGGGACTTGTAGAGCTGTGCTTCGGTGGATTTGCTCTACAGTGTTTGAACTTTCAGCAGTGAAATTTAAACCACACTGAACTAAACTACACTGAACTTCAACTCTGAAATCTGGACTTTCCTAGAACTATGTTAAGCTGCTTGACCCAATCTACATTGTGAAAAGCGCTATATAAATAAACATGAATTGAATTGAACTATTTAAGGGAGCAGGTGAGGTTTCAGCTCTAGTGGGGAAGTTTCAGCTCAAAATACCACACAAATAATGTTTTATAACTCTTTGAAACTGCCGGTTTTAGGCTTTGCGTTGTTTTGGTGACTGTCGCTTTAAATTCAAATGAGATTGTGCACTTTTAAAAAGAGGGCGGAGCTACAAATGCCTATGTGTCAGTATAGTGGCAGATTCAAAAACAAGACTATGCTAATAAAGGAGAGATGGTCACTAATGGGCGGGGCTTTCCCCCTCTGATGACACGTACAACAGGAGAATGTCAATCAAAGTGTTTCTGCAGACTGTTTTTATCAAGTGTGATTATAGCAAATAGAATTACTACATTTTTACCATTGGAAGCTGGTTATATTCTCAGACTGTTGCCACATAACTGTGTTAAACTCCTTATAAAAGTGATTTTTGCATAATAGGTCCCCTTTAATATAGGCAATAATGGATGGGAGTGAAGCTACTGTTGATAATGTCGATTGATCATTTCAGCCCTGATCCATTACACAGATTCTTACCCAGAAATGTTGAAAACATCAGCAGATTCCATCAGAGACTCATTTTCATGCATCCTTGGAGATGCCATAAACGTGAATTCCAGGCGTTTTCGACGTTTTATTAAGGTTTGAGCACCGTCTGGGATTAGATCCTTGTTGATTTGAGTAGTTTGTTTTGACACATGGAGGTTAGCTGTTGACACGTACATTAGGGACTGTAAAATGTTGCCAGCAGCCTCTCTGGGTACATTTAAAAAATTGTTTTCACTGCCTGGATTTGGAAGTTTTCCACCCTCCTTTGCTTTTTTTTTTTTTAATAAGGAAGGCTGCATAGCACATAAACCACAAATCAAAACAATAAAGCCTTTAAATGCCTCAAGAAAACCACAATATTTTATTAAGAACATATTTTATTCTGAGCGGATCACAGTTTAAGCTGCTGCACAAGAAATGTGGTTGATCTTTGCCATTGTTGTTTGCCTTACAGCTCTGCGGCTGAGAAGTCACAACATGCTATGTATGAAGAGTGTCCCAAACAGAACCCCACCATCATCCTCTGAACCACTGGCTGTTTTTAGACTGTCTCCAAACAACCATTTCAGAAGGAAAGTGTGACTTTTCATGTGTCATTTCCAACTTTTCTTTTCCAGGAGTACTTGAACATCGTTAGAAAAGTGTTGTGCTATATCATGAAGGCTAATTACTGATTTTTGGATTATGGAAGACGTTAAGGGCATTTCTTTTCCTCAAATGGATACATCTGAAAGCCAATATTGCATTTCTTAAAGGGGCATTCACAAGTATATTTCTAATTTTATTTTACTTTGCTTGATGGGATTGTTAATATAATTTTTACTCTTTTTACTGTTTGGATATTGGCGAATATAGACAGCTTTTATTCAAGTGGCCTTTGTTGTAAATTTTCCATAGAATTCAATAGTAAAATGTGTTAGATTTTTTTCTGATATCTAAAAACTTCTCCAGAAACATTTTTACAGGTCCATTTCCAACCCTCGCAATTGGTCCTAATATGATACTGTTGGTTTTGACCATATTTGGATGAATTGTGAATATTAATGAGCTGTGTTGTACTCTGAAATACCCACATGCAAAATAATCATACTTCGGTTATCCAAATATTTTAACAGGGTAGATTACTTATAACAATCTTTTCAACTGAAGTGGTAGAGAAGTTTATTTTACCTAAGAGTGAGTGAGCTATGTGAGTGAGGATAAATTATAATTATACTCAACAAAAGAGACCAAGAGATGTATTTAATGTTGTATTTTGTGGTTTTAACATATGAATATCAACTTCCACATAAACAGATGAGTTTTATAATGTTTATTGGACTCCGAAAAACCCACAGTAAGAGCTGAGTGATATGACACGATGCATAAACATGCATTAAACACTTATGTTAATCAATTTACATGTGTTTGTTGCTTCATTTCAAACATACCCGTCAATTCTCACAATATACAAGTTAAACTAAGGAAATATATTTTTAAACAGACCTTATGCCTCTTTGGGGTGGCACTGAATACATTTATAATCCATATATCCTGCATTTTGTATTCTGACCAGCTGTAAGCACTGTGTGGTCATGCATGGTTCCCTACTTTCAAAATAAGAGTCCCCATATATAAATACAACATAAGCTCATTCTGAAAACGTAGACCTATATACATTTCTGGAGATCGTGAATTATGTAGCCAGAGGAACGTTTGGCTGCATTTCATCTTTAAAACGAAATCTACGGGGTGGTATGACACCATTTCTTTTCGCTCTTACCAGCTGACCGCTTACCTCCATATGGACGGCTTTTCCGCTGTTACCAGTTTGCCCAGTAGCTAACCACATCGGCAGACTTGAGACGGGGAGAGGAGTTGACCACAAAGACGGGGTCTGAGTCCGGCGAAGAACGGTTCCAGAAAGCGGGTAAGACAAAAACAAAAGCTAAAAAATAAAATAAACAAGTGAATAACAGGGTGAGAATGTGGTAAAATCGGAAAACGTGATAAAAATCAGGCTGCCGCGGGGGCTTTTCTTTTTCTGGACTGCTTTTTAAAACTGTCGGTTGGGTTTAGGGAAGTTGGTGGGTGGGTCAATCGGTGCTTTTGAAAACACTATTGGTTGGATCTAGGGAAGGATGAGGGTGGTTCAGTCAATCGGTCAGTCAGTCAGTCAGTCAACAGCGGCCTCTGGTGGATTTACGTGAGAACAGCAGGCGCTAATGACTCTCACGAGAGATTTCAGAATTTGAGATCTCAAAAATCGTACTCAGCAGCCTCTGGTGGATTCATGAAAACAAAAACTGCAAAAAAAAAACTTAGCTCCTGGGACGTATTTGTCGCTCTCCAGAAATGTATATAGGGGTGCGTTTTCAGAATGAGCCTGGGTTGTGTATTTATACTAAGTATAATACAAGCTTAGTTAAACTTAAAAATAAGGGGGAAAATATAATTCTTAAATCTCGCTAAGACACATTGTGGCATACCTGCCAACATTTGTCTCTGAGATTCCGGGAGTCCGGTGAGGGGATGGGGGGCGGGGTGTCTGAGTTACGCTGTTGAGAACCGGGGGTGGCGGTGGTGTTTGTGTTGTTAGAAACTGGGGGTTTAATTACGGGAGTTTTCTGGGAGAAATAACTAAATGGGAGGGTGGCGGGAGATGGGTCTGAAATATGGGAGACTCCTGGGAAAAACAGGAGTGTTGGCAGGTATGCATTGTGGCCAATCAAACGCTGCTGTGGGTGTGCATATTAATGATCCTATGTGGATCATCACAGTTTTGTTTTGTTCTAATTGACCTGTTATTCTCCAGGAGTTTACAGTTACTGGATTTACATGAAAATGAGGAAACAATGGTGTTTGAGGCTCACATTATGCCATTACCATGTAATGAACTCTATTCAGCTATGCCTAGGTATGTCCAAATGTTCATTATACAACCCAGGCTCATTCTCACACCTCTATATACATTTCTGGAGAGCGCCAAATCCCAGTCCCAGGAGCTACGTTTTTTTTTGTTGCAGTTTTTGATTTTGCGAATCCATCAGATGCCGCTGTGTGTGCTTTTTGAGATCTCAAATTTCTCTCTTGAGTGCCATTCACGCCTGCTGTTCTCACGTAAATCCACCAGAGGCCGCTGTCGACTGACTGTTTGACTGACTGACTGACCGATCGACTGACCCACCCTCCTCCTTCCCTAAACCCAACCAATAGTGTTTTCAAAAGCACCGATTGACCCGCTCAACCACTTCCCTAAACCCAACCGACAATTTTAAAAAGCAATCCAAAAAAGAAAAGCCCTCGCCTGATTTTTACCACGTTTTCAGATTTTACCACATTCTCACCCTGTTATTTACATGTTTATTTTATTTTTTGGATTCTGTTTTTGTCTTACCTGCTTTCTGGAACTGTTTCTCAACGCACTCGAACGCCGTCATCATGGTCAACTCCTCTCTGCGTCTCAAGTCTGCCGACATACATGGCGAGCCACTGGACAAACTGGTAACAGTGGGAAAGCCATCCATATGGAGGTAAGCGGTTAGCTGGTAAGTGCGAAAAAGGAACGGCGCCATACCGCCTCGTAGCGTTCGTTTTAAAAACGAAATGCAGTCATACATACTTTTGGGTACACAATTCGCAATCTCCAGAAACTTATATAGGGCTACGTTTTCAGAATGAGCCTATGTTGTCATTATATGGCACCTTTGTTTTGTAAATGTGAGGTAGTATGGTGTGTGTGTAAAAGAAGAAAATTCTTGGACGTAAAGAAGTGGATGAGCTCAGTGCTTCTATTCTGTGTCGAATGGTAAATGTGGTCAAACTGAGCTATCATTCAAATCCAAGAGAACTCTGATTGGTCTTTCTTCATTGCCCTTACCACTATACCCACCCATCAGACCTGAGATTTCCGTTCTGTTGGTTGAACTTCCCAGCATTTTCAAATGACATTGTAAAATACTGCATCATCTTTATCATCATCATAGCCCTATGATCAGATCCCAGATATCCTATAGCTGTACCACAGTGGCGTGTAATGTCCTTCTGTGAGGAATTTCTCAAAATCTGTGTCATGTTTTGCTGTGTTTAGGCTCATTTCACTCAAGAACACCTGCTCTAAAGAAACATGTGTGGTTTACTATGATTTACTAATGTTTGTCGAAGCTACAAACCCAAAAAATGACCCAAAAGCTGCAATGTGTAAACATTTACATGTGCTTACAGTTTAGCCTCTATCTGAAACTTTTAGCCTACTTGAATTCTGTGTATTATTTTAATTTTGTTTAGTTGTTAAACGTTTTTATTTAATTCTGTTTTTGTGAATTATTTTTCTCCTCCAGCCAAAAGCCAATGATGCAGTTTGCACTCTATTCTTGCCTGATATATTGTAAAATGATGTAACTATAGTTTTCTGAGTAGATACTGAGGTTCATTCTGTTTCACTCACTTTAAATCTTTTGGCCTGGCCACTGGCTACATCACTCTTTCTGATAAAGCATGTTTAAGTTATGAGAATCCACGGAAATACTAACTTTTTGTCTATTTCAGTTATATATACTGACATTTCAGTATATTGTTCTTAAAGGGATAGTTCATCATATACTCACACTCAAGTGGTCCTAAACGTTTATGAATTTCTTCTTATAAAGATATTCTGAAGAATTAAAAAAATAAAATAAAACAACCATTGACATTCATAGTAGGAACAACAAAATACTATGGAAGTAATTTTTTTCCCAACATTCTTCAGTATATCTTCCTCTGTGTTCAACAGAAGAAAGAAACTCAAACCGGTTTGGAACAAGTGGAACTATGGATGATGAACTAACCCTTTTCTTCCCAGGAAGCCCCCACTGAGAGCTGCTGTAATGAGAGGGGTCTGGATGCAGACTTGGTGCAGTTGCAAGCTGAGCTGCATGCAATGCTTTCAATGCCCACACCTAACCCCTCCCCAAACCCTACCCCTCACAGTGACATCACCATTGAGTGCATTGTGTCTGACATTGCATCTCTGAGATATGCAGTCTTAGCTTGCAAATCCAAGTCTGCATCCAGATGTTATTGGCTCTAAGTACTGTTATTCAGCCTATTTATAATGTCCATCAGCTATAATCTGCATTGTGAGGACATAATGGCAGAAGACTGCCTCAAAAAGGGTATGTTAGGTGTTGCACCAGACACACTCTTGTCAATTTTTGATTCTGATAAACCGTATGCAATGCTTAATGTGCCTCAAGTATGTGAGTGGGCTTGACAAACCACCTGTAAGTGAACACACTCTTTTCCTCTCCATATGTACCAGACACATTCTTATAAGCATCCTGTATTTCTTGGAAAACATTGTGCAATACTGAGTGTGCTCCACACAGGTGAGTGGAGGGAGAAAAAAAAACAGACATGTCCAATCATTTCTATAATGCAACTCTTTGATGATTTGAAGCTCTTGGATAAAAGGGTCTGCTAAATGAGTAAATGTAAAAAAATATGTAATATGTATGTAACCCACTGGTCCCACTGCACCCATCCCATTCTGAGTTGGGATCGAACTGGCGATTCTTTGTATGGGAGTTGGTTGCTCTAACAAGGAGGCTAAAGACCATGGCCTCTAGCGTCTGTCGCTAGAGCACCTTTAGAGGTCAGAGGAGTGAGGTTTACCTGCATAGCACTTCGCTAGCTGGCCTCCGTTACACTCACCCCCCTAAACCTCACTCCCATCCCAGACGAGCCCCTATGTGTAACCCACCGGTCCTACTGCACCCATCCCGTTCTGAGTTGGGATCGAACCGGCGATTCTTTGTATGGGAGTTGGTTGCTCTAACAAGGAGGCTAAGGGAGGTCAGAGGAGTGAGGTTTACCTGCATAGCACTTCGCTAGCTGGCCTCCGTTACATGTATATGGGGTCATATAGGGCTGGCCCAATAGCCAAATATAACTAATTTGGAATAGCCAAATGCTAGTGGCGCCGTTGATCATTAGGAACACAGAACTGAGTGAAATTTTATTTTATACTATATTTTATTACCCATATTATTCATTTATAATTGTACAAAAAAGTGGCCAGGGCGGAAAAATTAAGTGAAGTAGTAGAAAAAACACACAAAGACTATTGAACTACAAAATTCTATGTAAAGAATGAAGTTCATATAAATAAACTGAGGTAAAAGTTGTGATAAAACGAGGTGAAAGCCAGGTCTGGAATTCCAGAGATTTGTTACATACTCGAGTCATTCTTTTTTATTTTTTGGTCACATGATAACATGTTTAAATAATAGTTTTACACTGTAGTTGTGTACTATTTGCTGTTTTTTTTTTTTATTGTCTAACTTAGTAATGTTTGGGTGCAACTGTGCTTATTAAAATTGCAACATTTTATGTCAAATTTGATTAAAAAGTGTGTATTTTTCTCAATTGAATTCGTGGTGATAACATTAGAAAGGACTATAGTTTGTAGAACATTGCTGCCATCTACTGTTCAACAGTTCACATATATTTTGGATTTATTTGTACTGTAGCCTGCTGTAATGCTATAGAAGTGTTCCAAATCTATGCTGGAATACCAGATTGTATTAATTTTGCTGTTTTGATTTTAATTATTAGACGTATGCAGCATCAATCTGTTTCATAGCATCACTGGAAACCATTTAAATAAGGTTAATATTCAATAACTACCATAAACAACAATAATAAATGCTGTTAAATATAAATATGTATTGTTCATTGCTAGTTCACGTTAATACATTTCGCCAATGTTAACAAATGTTACCTCATTGTATTTAAATTGTCGGCGTGGTGGCGCAGTGGGTAGCGCTGTCGCCTCACAGCAGAAGGTCGCTGGTTTGAGCCTCGGCTGGGACAGTTGGCATTTCTGTGTGGAGTTTGCATGTTCTCCCTGTGTTTGTGTGGGTTTCCTCCGGGTGCTCCGGTTTCCCCCACAGTCCAAAGACATGCGCTATAGGTGAATTGGGTAGGCTAAATTGTCCATAGTGTATGTGTGTGCATGGGAGTGTATGGGTGTTTCCCAGTGATGGGTTGCAGCTGGAAGGGCATCTGCTGCGTAAAACATATGCTGGATAAGTTGGCGATTCATTCCGCTGTGGTGACCCCTGATTAATAAAGGGACTAAGCCAAAAAGAAAATAAATGAATGTATTTACATTATCTATAGTTTTCTTCTGCAATAATCTTAATTATGTTGTAATTATAATTTGTTTTATTTGCATGTGTGTGTTTAAAAAAAGCAAAAACACAATGATTATTACTGGAATGCGCGGTGAGGCAAGGTGCAGCAGGTAAAATCTTGTCTAGGACAGCAAATTGACCTTGGGGTCATTTCGAGTCGTTAGTTCACATGACTTTAAAAAAACGAATTACACAAATAAATCCTTTATAAAAAAAATACTTCAATGTTCTTAAAGATATATAAATGAAATTCTGTCATCATTTACTCTCCCTTCACTTGTTCCAGTTTGACTTTCTTTCTAGTTGTTGTTCCTATTATGGAAGTCAGTGGTTAGGTTTTCATGCTGCTTTCCTCAAAATATCTTCTTTTGTGTACAACGGAAACTCATAAAGATGTATAACCACTCGGGAGAGAGTAAATAGTGAGTACGTTTTCATTTAAGGGTGAACTATCCCTTTAAAGGTGTAGCTCGTACCAAAGTCAAACTAAATTCGTCTGAGAAAGCATATGGACAGTTCAAACAACTGTCACACAAGTTAACAGTCAAATCTTGAACATTTTCAGCTAACTATAGCCACCTTCTGGAGAAACACTGGACTTTTTAATTCCAAAATGTTGTTTGGTTGTTCACGTATTTAACAAATAATCTTCTTTTTCATTCATTTCATGGTTCTGCACATTTTATAGCATTTACATTGAATTTACAGTGAATTTTATTTATGCTATCCCTTCTCTCAGTTCTTGTTTGGATTTATGTTATGCCGTTTACAGAGGGTATGAAAATTCGGTTGATTTACACATGCCACCAAGGCAACACGCGAGCTAAGGTAGATGAGGTTTCATGGGATCAGTGAGAATGATTTGTGAGTTGCCATTACACATATATTACACATCTCTGCTCCTGAAACGCTACCCAGGGTCTTCAGATACAACTGGCATTTCAATTAGTGACAGCAGCTGCAGGCCTTCAGTCCGTGTCACACTAAACCAGTGTTCTTAGGCTCAAAGCCTTTACACAAACTGTAGGCGACATCAGCACAGGTGGACACTGACAAGATGTAATGCTTTGGAAAAATGACACATACACCCATGAAGCAAAAACTCTTTTATTATAAGCATTAGCATATTAGCAAGGTTCAAAATCTTTTGAGATTTTATTGCAGGCCTCACAGTCATTTTTACAGATAACAGTTTTGTTTCCTTCTGCCAGAAACTGGAGAAATTATGTATTTAGAAAAGTAAGGGGCTGTTCACACAGAATGCATTTTTCCTTTCTAATGCGCTACTTCTCTATTGCTTTTCAATGTAAACACATGCTTGACAGATGTGTGTGACCGTTACGCTCGTGTCTCACGTCTTTTGTTTTGTTTTTAGACGCGGTTGCTGCTTCTGAAATCGCCTACTACTCGTGTAGGTACAACTATTGAATTTGAATTTACTACAGGTCAATTAGAAAAGTATGTCGTATATAGTATTTATGTGAGTATGAATGGAATTCAGACGTATACTACATTCGCCATTTGTCATCACATGACCTACCTGCATCAGTTCATTCACAAATTCTCTTGCGTGGCGTTATGGGATAAAGTAGAGTCCATAGGATGCGCACTACAGAATCTCACCGGAAGTAGTCAGCCATCCGAGAACTTCTCACCACAGCCATATCACCCTGCAGCCCAAGACTGGTTACTCACTGAAGCTAAGCAGGGCTGAGCCTGGTCAGTACCTGGATTGGAGACCACATGGGAAATCTGGGTTGCTGTTGGAAGTGGTGTTAGTGAGGCCAGCAGGGGGCGTGCTCAACTTGCGGTCTGTGTGAGTCCTAATGCCCCAGTATAGTGAAGGGGACACTATACTGTCAGTGAGTGCTGTCTTTTGGATGAGACGTTAAATCCCATGGCACTTCTCGTAAAGAGTAGGGGTGTAACCCTGGAGTTCTGGCCAAATACCCCCCATCTGCCCTTACCCATCATGGCCTCCCAATCATCCCCATCCACCGAATTGGCTCTATCACTGTCTCTCCACTCCTCCTATCCACTCCTAGCTGGTGTGTGGTGAAGCACAGGCACCGTTGTCCTGTGGCTGCCGTCGCATCATTCAAGTAGATGCTACACACTGGTGGTGGAGTGGAGAGACCCGCCTCATGATTGTGAAGCGATTTGGGTGTATGGCCGTACATGATAAATGCGCTATATAAGTACACATTACATTACAAAGCAGTAGACCAATCAGAAGAACTCAGTGGCGAGACAAATGTTGAAGGTTTGTGTTAACAGTCGCTCAGTGGCTGTATCCAGATACCCTCATGCTTTAAGCTGCGCTTTTTTCCCCAAACCATTCTGAAGCATTGTGTCTCATTTTTGAAGCATAGACGTGTTCGGTGTGAATAAACCCTAAGGCATTACTTTTCATTTTAATTACAGTTACTTATAAAGTACTTGCCTTTAATGCTGTACAAATTCTTATCATACTAATATATTTTACAGAATAATTAGATTTTTCTACTGTAGGTTACATTTTGTCAGACATCTCCACATGCTTAAGAAAAAAATTAATGAAATAGGGGCGGCACGGTGGCTCAGTGGTTAGCACTAGCTACGTTTCCATCCACCTATTTTTATGCTCATTTTGGATCTGCGCATAAAAAAATCGGTTGATGGAAACGCCAACATGCGCATGAATTTTGAAAATGCGCATAAAAATGTATGCGCATAACTGAGTGGGATAAACGTTTTATTCGATAAGAAAAGATGCGCATAAACTTTGATGGAAACACTTTTACCGAACAAATTCCAGTATGCGCATTAAAAAGGTCATGTGATTTTGTTATAAGAGATCATGTGATAATAAAAATGTGTGTGAATGGACAAACCAGCAGGCTGAGCACACTGTAAAACATCTGAAATGTTGTTTTGGTCGTTCTAAAACGACGTAACCGTTTCAGTATTAGTGTTATTATATTATTAATGACCTCCAGAATAGTCAAGAGCGTCTTCTGAGGTGAAAGTCATTTATTAAATGAAGAAAAGATACATGCAGCTTCTCCTAACACAGTAAATTCCGTTTTTACTGTTGATATTTGGCGCCAGTTAATCAGGAAGTGACGATTTTGTTCTCTTTGACACATTGGATGGAAACACTGCTTTAGTCACACGACTTCTATGCGATATGAGGTTGCTGGCTCAAGTCCCGGCTGGGCCAGTTGGCGTTTCTGTAAATCGTATAGACAAAAGTGAAACAAGCATTGATAGCCCCATCCTAAAGGCATGCATGTGGCCAAAAGTCGTTTCGAGGGGGAGAGAAGGTTGTGATATTTGATAAAAGGATGCAATTTGTTTAAAATAATGTCATGCACAAATACATCGCTTATAACAAGCACTACTATAATACATATACAAATAAGAAGAGTAAGTGAATATTAAAGGGGACCTATTATGCAAAAATCACTTTTGTAAACAGTCGTGTGGCAACAGTCTGAGAATATAACCAGCTTCTAATGGTAAACATTTATTAATCGTATTGTTTATAATCACACTTGATAAAAACAGTCTGCAGAAACACTTTGATTGACATTCTCCCTTTGTACGTGTCGTCAAAGGTGGGAAATCCCCACCCACTAGTGACCATTCCTCCCTCATTAGCATAGGACTTTAATCTTGTTTTTGAATCTGCCACTATGCTGACACACAGGCATTTGTACCTCCGCCCTCTTTTGAAAAGAGCACAATCTCATTTAAATTTAAAGCGACAGTCACCAAAACGCCACAATTAGGATCAAAGCCTAAAAGGGTCAGTTTCAGAGAGTTATTAAACATTATTTGTGTGGTATTTTGAGCTGAAACTTCACATACACACTCTAGGGACATCAGAGACTTATTTTAGATCTTGTAAAAAAGGGGCACAATAGGTCACCTTTAGATAAAAATACATTTAGTTAGATGAGCAAAATGTATATAAAAAAAAACAGGACAGAGAGGAGGGACACTCGCATCTCAGCTGGCAATCACAGTCACAGACTGTTTGACAGAACATTAACAAGGTGATCTGGATGACACTCTTCTAGTGGAAAAACACAGAAATCCTTATGACTTGCAGATTATCTTGTACGAAGATGTGAACGCCAAGGAAAAGGCATGGGAAGCAGCTTTCCTCAGCTGTTGGTGTCTTTAGCAAGTTTTAAAATCTTTGTGCTTGAAGTGCAATGTTTACGACGGGTGTGATTTTGCTAAGTAGTAACATTTGTGTTGATCATGGAAAGTCATTTTTGTTCAAAAATGTAATCCATACCTAATCCCTACCCCTAAACCCAATCAAACTTTAAATTATTCCCAAAATTAGAGGGGAATAATAGATAACAATCATGTAGAAGCACATAACCCTAACTGCAAGCCTAAACTTAACATAAATGGTAATCAATGGTACTTGAATGGGGAGAGATGGTCACTAGTGGGCGGGGCTTTCCCCCTCTGATGACACCTACAAAGGGAGAATGTTAATCAAAGTGTTCCTGCAGACTGTTTTTATCAAGTCTAATTGTAAAAATAAAAATAAGAAGTTTTAACTATTAAAGGCTGGCTATATTCACACAGCGTTTCCGCACAACTGCGTTTAAACTCCTTATAAAAGTATTTTTTGCATAATAGGTCCCCTTTAAATAGCATAACATGGGCAGTTTGACTGACTTGTAAAGTAAAATATGAGAGTGGTCGACAGGTGGAACCATCGAGCTTAGCATCTCTGTAATGAGGCACTTGAACTTGTAATGATAGACAGCGTGTTCAACATCCGGCCATCTATATGTGTCTCTTTACTTTTTCCCAGTTCAGCAAAAAACAAAAACAGAACCAAGTAGAATTATTATTAATAAATTATTATTAAATTATAGAATTATTATATATTAAAAAGACATAAAAATCAAGCTTTTATGAACTTAAAGGGATAGTTCTCCCCCAAAAATATATTCAGTCATCATTTACTCACCCATTACTTACTTCCAAACCGAGCTTCTTTCTTCTGTTGAACTCAGAAGATATTTTGAAGAAAGCTGAAAACCTGTAACCATTGACTTCAATATTTGTTTTTCCTACTATGAAAGTCAAAGTTACAGGTGTTTTTTTTTTGCAATAGCCTAGAACAGCCTCGTCTGCTTTTCTTTTAGATATTCATTCATTCATTTTCTTTTTGGCTTAGTCCCTTTATTAATCTGGGGTCGCCACAGCGGGATGAACCGCCAACTTATCCAGCATATGTTTTACGCAGCGGATGCCCTTCCAGCTGCAACCCATCACTGGGAAACATTCATACACACTCATTCACACACATACACTACGGACAATTTAGCTTACCCAATTCACCTATAGTGCATGTCTTTGGACTCGTGGGGGAAACCGGAGCACCCGGAGGAAACCCACGTGAACATGGGGAGAACATGCAAACTCCACACAGAAATG
>CAIGQV010001262.1:1380913-1395465 GCA_903798115.1 Danio jaintianensis
GTGTGTGTGTGTGTGTGTGTGTGTGTGTGTGTGTGTGTGTGTGTGTGGTCCAGGTATTCCCACAAGGACAGTAAAACCTGAAATTATAGATTTTTATTAATAATCCCTGTGAGGAGCGACACAGTGGTGCAGTGGGTACCACGATCGCCTCACAGCAAGAATCGCTGGTTCAAGAGCCGAAGGTCGCTGGTTCGAGCCCCGGCTGGGTCAGTTGGCATTTCTGTGTGGAGTTTGCATGTTCTCCCCGTGTTTGTGTGGGTTTCCTCCGGGTGCTCCGGTTTCCCCCACAGTCCAAACACATGCGCTATAGGTGAATTGAATAAGCTAAATTGTCTGTAGTGTATGAGTGTGTGTGTTAATGAGTGTGTATGGATGGTTCCCAGTACTGGATTGTGGCTGGAAGGGCATCCGCTGCGTAAAACGTGCTGAATAAGTTGGTGGTTCATTCCGCTGTGGCGACACCTGATTAATAAAGGGACTAAGCCGAAAATAAAATGAATGAATGAATGAATTCCTGTGAAGAAAACGGCTTTGAGCATTGTCTTGTTTGTTTTTTATATATATGTATATATACACATACACATACATACATATATACATACGCATGCACGCACACACACTCACTTTAGTGGGTACACATTACTAGTACCGGGTTGGACCCCCTTTTGCCTTCAGGACTGCCTTAATCCTTCATGGCACAGATTTAACAAAGTACTGGAAATATAATAAAGGGATGGACATGGTCAGCAACAATACTCAGGTAGACTGTGGCGTTGACACGATGCTCAGTTGGTACTAATGGGCACAAAGTGTGCCAAGAAAATATCCCCCACACCATTACACCACCACCACCAGCCTGAGCCATTGATACAAGGCAGGATGGATCCATGCTTTCATGGTGTTGATACCAAATTATGACCCTACCATCCGAATGTCGCAGCAGAAATCGAGACTCATCAGACCAGGCAACGTTTTTCCAATCTTCTATTGTCCAATTTTGGTGAGCCTGTGTGAATTGTAGCCTCAGTTTCCAGTTCCTGTTAGCTGACAGGAGTGGCACCCGGTGTGGTCTTCTGCTGCTGTAGCCCATCCGCCTCAAGGTTGGACGTGTTCAACGCATTCAGAGATGCTCTTCTGCAGACCTCTGTTGTAACGAGTGGTTATTTGAGTTACTGTTGCCTTTCTATCAGCTGGAACCAGTCTGGCCATTCTCCTCTGACCTCTGGCATCAACAAGGCATTTGCACCCACAGAACTGCCGCTCACTGGATATTTTCTCTTTTTCGGACCATTCTCTGTAAACCCTAGAGATGGGTGTGCGTGAAAATCCCAGTAGATCAGCAGTTTCTGAAATACTCAGACCAGCCCGTCTGGCACCAACAACCATGCCACGTTCAAAGTCACTTAAATCACCTTTCTTCCCCATTCTGATGCTCGGTTTGAACTGCAGCAGATCCTCTTGACCATGTCTACATGCCTAAATGCATTGAGTTGTTGCCATGTGATTGGCTGATTACAAATTTGCGTTAACGAGCAGTTGGACAGGTGTACCTAATAAAGTGGCCGGTGAGTGTATATAAGCATACTTTAAAAAATGCAAAAGCCACGCATCGAGTTTAATGACCTTTATTGTTGATAATTTAAACCTTAAATAAAAAAAACAAAGTTTGCTTTTGAACAGTAAAACTTACTCTAAATATCCAAAATATAAATTAACAAAAAGCAAAACGACTGTAGTACTCCTATTATTTCAAGACATAGTTCTGTGCCCTCCATTGTGCATCGATACTGAAGTTTTAAAAACGTCCATTTCCCCCTAACATTTGAGCGCTACTGAGCACATTTTATGGCGCCGACGAAGGCTCCGTGTTGAGCTCTGCTGTTGTTTTTATGTTTTTGTTAGTTTGTCCCGTCTTGAGTCACATTCCCACAATTAGTTTCACCAGAGACGAATTGTTGGACATTCGGACACATACACCACCAACTGTTTTTCCAGACTTGGATTTATGTGATGTTTTGTTGGACATTGTAGTCGGCGGAGCCGCGGTGCTGCTCAAACGCTGTCGGGCGCGCAGACGAGGGAAGCGAGCAGGCGCGCTTGTGAAACTCAGACAGCGCGGGTTTCGAACTGCGTTGCCTAGCATCCATCTGGCGAATCTCCGCTCTCTACCCAACAAAATAGACGAACTCATTCTGCTCTCTCAGATAAACAGGGATTTTTTCCAGTATCGTGACAACCCTAGTTGCAGCCCTACTGTAGAGTATAAAAATCATTACGTCTATAGACAAACCAGATCTCTATTGCGTTTCGCTTTCATCTTCTGAGGCACAAGTCATTTATTATATAAGAAAATAAATTTTTCCATCCATTTTTCTTTTTGAAGTTTGCCAAAAGTTTATCAGGAAGTGACTATTTTGTTCTCTTTGCCTCATTGGATGGAAACGCTGCTTTATTCGCAAATGTTTTATGCGATATTCCAGTTTTACACATAAACCTCATTTGAATCTTTGGATAGAAACATAGCAATAGTCAGGGGAATGTACAGTTGAGACAGAAAGGTTTGGCATATACAGTTGAAGTCTGAATTATTAGCCCTCCTGTATATTTCTTTCTCCAATTTCTGTTTAACAGAGAGAAGATTTCTGTCAACACATTTCTAAACATAATAGTTTTAATAACTCATTTCTAATAACTGATTTCCTTTATCTTTGCCATGATGATACTTTACTAGATATTTATCAAGACACTAGTATTCAGCTTAAAGTGACATTTTAAACGCTTAACTAGGTTAATTAGGTTAATTAGGCAAGTCCTTGTATAACAGTGGTTTGTTCTGTAGACAATCGAAAACGAATATTGCTTAAGGGGGCGAATAATATTGACCTTAAAATGGGTTTAAAAAAAATAAAAACTGCTTCTATTCTAGCCGAAATAAAACAAACAAGACTTTCTCCAGAAGAAAAAATATTATAGGAAATACTGTGAAAAATTCCTGAATCTGTTAAACATCATTTGGGAAATATTTGAAGAAGAAAAAGAAATCACAGGAGGGCGAATAATTCTGACTTTAACTGTATATGGGGGAATTTCAAAAAGGAGTGTTAGCCAGATTTCGCTAATTTTCTAATTACTGGTAGTTAAAAGTTGCATACAGTGAAAACGAAGGTCTACAAGGGACGTTTAGTAATAAGTAACCAGCTCATTATGTTGTTGAGCCAAACAGCCCTCTGCTGACTATACGTATATTTTTTTACCATCCTTTCAACTGTTGAGACTTTAATGCCTTGACATTTTGTATAGACTTCTTGGCTGCTGTGATGAGGAGAAACACCTCTCATGGAAAGTTAGTGTGGTTGTGTTGCTGCTTTGTCATTGTCAAACTCAGGTTGACCACATCCTCTGGAACATGCTCACAATCATAGCAGCACTGCAAACAACAGGGCTAGTGCTGCAGCAGCACAATCCACTGATAACTGATAACACACACTTCTAGTTTCATCAGATAAGACTATAGCGTCGCTTTGTAGAAGTTACACACTGGCTACTAGTGGTAACAGATCACAAATCTTACATAATCTTACAAATCTTTAATAATTACAAAAACAGCACTGCAAGACACTTTTGGTTTTAACAAACAGAACTTAGAACCTGTAATGTTATTAAAAATAAAATGAAGAAATATTCATTCATTCATTCATTCATTTTCTTTTCGGCTTAGTCCCTTTATTAATCAGGGCCAACTTATCCAGCATATGTATTCACCTATAGCGCATGTCTTTGGACTGTGGGGGAAACCGGAGCACCCGGAGGAAACCCATGCGATCACGGGGAGAACATGCAAACTCCACATAGGAACGCCAACTGACCCAGCCGAGGCTCGAACCAGCGACCTTCTTGCTGTAAGGCGATTGTGCTACCCACTGTGCCACCGTGATGCCAAGAAATAATCAGCTGAGTTAAAATAAATAGTAGAACATTCAGTACTGTGAATAATTCACTGTTACTACTGCTGTTGCTGATAACGCCTAAATGTGTAAATCTAACATTATAATTTTGTACAACCCATATTTATTTTTAGTCTCATTTTCAATAAATGATTCAGTTATTCACTCATAAAACTTCGTTTCATTGTTGAAGAATTATTCAGTGGCGTAAGTTTGATGGCTGGTTGTCGCCACCTATTGGTTAAATAATATAATTGCTGCCTACAACTTTTTGAGTGTGAAGTTAAATGCATATGCCAGTGATTTTAATCTTTACCATAAACATCAGTGGTTTTATTTAAACTCTAAACTGTTATCCCAGTACTTCTGTGTTATTTAACTGTTTGCAACTTCATAACTAACTCAAAAGACTAAAGACTGGATCTCTTTCTTGATTTTTGCATTTTCAGATTTGAAGGCAGCGATTCGAAGGATTAATAAACACATGCAAATCACCATTATTTATAATTTATGTTGTGTGTTTGTTGAGATCCTGATTTTTTTTATGATTAATGGTGCAGCTTACACTGAATGCATTAATGCAGGCTGAACAAGTAGTGACAGAAAACACCTTTAATAACCTTAGAAACCCACCACATCCCGAATAACCCACCACAACTTCTTCCATCATCATTGTATTTTATCCTAAATGCTTGCGTACATGTGATTTGAATGACACGAGAGGCGATCTCCCTGCGATCATTACAAATTTAGGATTAATCTACAAGTAAAAAAATGTATTAATCCGCAGGTCACGTGTGTTCCGAACCGTGGGTTGTGATCCATACGAATCACAGATCAACCGTACAGCCCTACTGGCTCCGTTTACATGGACATCAGTAATCAAATTATTGACCTTATTCCGAATAAGGCAATAGTATGATTAGTGTGTTTATATGAGTTGCTTTGGTAACAATTTACTTAAAGGGATGTTCATAAGACTGTCATGAAACCTTTATGATCATGACATGACACATGAATGAGATTTTATGCTTGCTTATGACAACCGTTATTAAGTGTCATTAGCTCAGTTGAACCAGAATGACACCTGTCGCGCTCAGGGTCAATAGACTGCTAGCCTGCTCTTGGACCAATGAGCTCTATGCACTACCTTGAATTGTATGAGCCTGTGACGTGCACAGATTGAGGAAGAGTTAACCCTGTTCAAGACCGCTTACCATGTCTCCTCGTTAATGTCAATTCCGATGTCTTGAGACCAGATGATCCGTAAGCTATCAAAAATTGCAAATTAACAATCATGTTAAATAATTTAGAAATTGAATCTTTAGCACAGGGATCTATGCCCAGTATGGTGTCCAGATCTGAAGAAAGAGGTGCATTTGGAAAGTTGCCCAATTTTTTTTGGTGCACAAAATCTCGAATTTGTAAATACCTGAAGAAATGAGCTAAAGGGACATTAAATTGAGAGGTCAACTGACCAAAAGAGGTAAAAACACCGTCAATGTAAAGATCACCAAAAGAAACCAATCCAAGGTCTCGCCATGAGGCATAAGCACTGTCCAAGATAGAATGGTAAAACAGAGGATTGGAGTGTATTGGGGATAATAAAGGGATATTATGAAGACCAAAATGCCGCAAAAATTGGGTCCAAATCTACAGCATTTTGTTGTTTGAACTATACACTTTGCACTGTGTATGTTGTGTACTTATGTTGTCATATACAGTATATAGCACAAGGATGCTGAAATGTTTTGTCTCACTGTATACTGTACTTACGGTATGTAGGTGAAATGGCAATAAACACCCACTTGAACTTGAAAGTAGCATAAAAACTAACACTTTCACATTTCGGATGTTTACATAACCTACTGTGTAGTTACACAAGGGACACTAGACCTTGAGGAAACTGTGGAAATCCAGCCGTTCATCTGAATAACGCCAAACCTCCTCTTTCTTCCCACAGCAATGCAGATACACATTTGCAGATGAGTTTCTGGTGACGTGGCAGCATGTGTTGTGAGGGTCATGTGGTGACCTACATGTATAATCACTGCCACATGGACGGCTCTACATGTGTGACCATCAATCAATATCTCTGGCCTAAAAACGGAGCTTTCATTGATCTGTTTGTGGAGAGTTTAATTGCTTCTCGACTATATGGCACTGCATATGTTGGCCACATGTATACGATTTGAGATTTGCTTCAAAAGCCAGGTGGCCACTGTGCATTTTTGGCATGATTTTGTCGTCACGGACTAATATCAGGAATTGCAAATGTTTTGTTTCGTCATGAAGGAAAAATGTGCCGTTTTTGGTTGCTAAGTCACGCTCACTGAATTATCAGAATAATGAATCTTCTCTTTTGGACAAGTATTTGGGTCACTTTCTCCTGAGATAAAAGAAATTCTTAAGTATAAAATAATTTATTCAGATAAAGCCGATAGCGAGTCTGTGTGACGCAGAAAATGAATTTGCTGTGAAGAATGAAGAGTACAGAAATTGCAGATTTATTGTAACTATGTAAGCTCATGGTCTAAAACGCTTGGTGCACTTACGGCTTGTCCGAATCCACTTTTGCTATTTTAAGGATGAGAAAAACTGGTGGATGGTCTAAAAGGGTTGTCCTTATTCTCCTAAGACCCAGTATACCTCAAACTAAATTGAAGAATGAACTGAAAAGACGTCATTTTGAACAAAATCCGGCCAAAAGTAGTTCTTTTTTAGTTTCAGCAATTCGAAAACAACTCACCAAAGCTAACTTTTAGGATGTAAAGACCCCGGTATGCTTCAGACGAATTTGAAAAATGATCTGAAATGACGTAATTTCTAATAAAATAAAGTTAGTAAGTAAGTAAGTAATGTGTATTTATATAGCGCATTTATCATGTATGGCCATACACCCAAAGTGCTTCATAATCATGAGGGGGTCTTTCCACACCACCACCAGTGTGCAGCATCCACTTGGATGATGCGACAGCAGCCACAGGACAACGGTGCCAGTGCGCTCACCACACACCAGCTGTAGGTAGAGTGGAGAGACAGTAATACAGCCAATTTGGTGGATGGGGATGATTGAGAGGACATGATCTGTAAGGGCCGATGGAGGGAATTTGGCCAGGACAAAATAAAGCTAAAACTAGTTCTTTTTGAGTTTGTTTCAGTATTCCAAAACATCTTACCAAAGTGAACTTTTAGGGTGAGTTAGTTTTGACTCTAAACTAAACAACTTTGGGAGCCGATCACACCAAACGCGCTTTTTGCTTTGAGAGGCGCATCTTTTGAACGGTTTACTAACGTCCACGATTGTTTTGCGCGCTGCTTATGCACCCTGTTTGTTTTTTTAATTGCCTGCTGCGCCTCACGTTTTTGCCAATGCTCGCTGTGCACTCACAGATGAAAAAAGTAACCTCTCAGTGGAAAACGCACGTCAGTCAAATTTTTGTTGTCCAATCAAATGAAAGCAGAGGCGGGGTTTCCGTTGAGGTGACAGCAGTGTTTGTGTTGTCAAGACGACTACAGAGACTTTTAAAGATAGAGGAGAGACTAGCCGTCACAGTTTCAAGTTTCCAGAGCTGTATGACTTTACAAATCTTGAATATCACAATATTATTAAATAATATAATTATAACAATATCAACAGCAACACTTGCGCACAATACGCAGCTGATTCAGTTGTTGCCTAGCAACATAAAAAAGCGCACCGCACTTCTTTTTTTTCTTGTCAACAAAAAAGCCGGTGTGGTGCGCCTCGCGTTTCGATAACAGAAAAGGGTGTTCGGTATAATCGACCCCTTGAGCTGCCGTTGGTCCATTGCGATTATGCAATCGGTAGGTGTGCTCTAGAGCTCCGCTTTCTTTGATGTGATTTCTTCCCATCCGTTTGTATCTCATTTCATGGTGGAACATTAGGAGAACATTATCCAAAACTACAGCAGTAGAAACAGGAATACACTGAAGAGTTGAGTTGCAGAGCTGGTATCCTCACTTGTACGATTGCTCACGGAGTGATTCATAGGGGGTCACACACCAGATGATTAGCTCACTTCGTCGCTCCAGATGTAGTTGTGGTAGTGGGTTTTGTTTCGAACGCACTTCATTCCACATGCATCCCACCAAACATTAGATTCAATTCAATTCATCCTTATTTCTATAGCGCTTTTACAATGTAGATTGTGTCGAAGCAGCTTAACATAAAAGATTATAGTAAATTGAAACAGTGTCAGTCTAGTTTTCAGAGTTTAAGTTCAGTTTAGTTCAGTTTAGTGTGGTTTAATTTTCACTGCTGTAATTCCAAACACTGAAGAGCAAATCCATCGATGCGCAGTTCCACAGGTCCCGAACCATGCAAGCCAGTGGCGACAGTGGCGAGGAACAAACTTCACCAATTGGCAAAAGTGAAGGAAAAAAAACCTTGAGAGAAACCAGGCTCAGTTGGGCGCAATCATTTCTCCTCTGGCCAAACATCTTGTGCAGAGCTGCAGTCTAGGCGTCGGAGGCTGGAGAACGCTGGACGTCCATTGTGGAGAAGCTGCAGGTAGGAGAGGTCATCGGCTGGTGTACAGGCTGGCCCTTCAGGATAATGCGAAGACTCGTCTGTCACTGGGGTCTTACAGGAATCAGTCTCATGCGCTCCACTCCTCCATGACCACCACAGCAGCTGCTCAGAATACGGCCTGGTCCAGGATTATGAAAACCTCTGGATTAAACAAAAAAGACTAACATAAGCGCAGATGCCGCTCAAATTATAATGTCTTTTGGGAAGTGTTCCCTGCTCCGGTTGCCCTAAATAATGCAGACTACAATCCTTTAAAGGATTTGTATTTCAAAAGCATTTGTGTTTTATGTGTATGCTAATGCAAAGAGATGTGTCTTTAATCTAGTTTTAAACTGACAGAGTGTGTCTGCTTCCCGAACTGTGCTGGGAAGGCTGTTCCAGAGTTTAGGTGCCAGATATGAGAAAGATCTACCGCCTACAGTTGATTTTGATATTCTGGGAATAATCAATTGTCCAGAATTAATTGAGCATAGTGGACGAGAGGGGCTATAATACACCAGAAGCTCCCTCAAATACTGGGGAGCTAAGCCGTTTAGGGCTTTGTAGGTAGTCATTAAAATTGTAAAATTTATACAATATTTAATAGGGAGCCAATGCAATGATGAAAGAACTGGAGTAATATGATCATATTTCTTTGTTCTAGAAAGCACTCTAGCCGCTGCATTTTGCACCAGCTGAAGTTTGTTAATTAGACCAATAGGGCAACCACCTAGTAACGCATTACAATAGTCTAACCGAGAGGTCATGAAAGCATGAACAAGCTTTTCCGCAACAGACATTGATAGCATATGTCGAAGTTTGGCAACATTTTTAAGATGAAAAAATGCAGTTTTACAGATGCTTGAAATCTGGCCTTCAAACGACAGGTTGCTATCAAAAATCACCCCCAAATTTTTGACTGAAGATGAGGACTGAACTAAGAATCCATCAAGGATTAGACAGTGTTCTAGGTTTTTCTGTGTGAGATTTTTGGGTCCTATAAGAAAGACCTCAGTTTTATCTGAATTTAATAATAAAAAGTTATTAGTCATCCAATTTTTTATATCAGTTATAAAATCTGTTAATTTCGTAAATTCATACATATTATCAGGTTGAGAGGAGATATAAAGTTGTGTATCATAAGCATAACCGTGGAAGCTAACTCCATGCTCTTTAATGATATTGCCTAGCGGTAGCATATATAGTGTGAAAAGTAAGGGACCAAGAACTGAGCCTTGTGGTACCCCACAGTGTACTTTTGATCTGTATGATGCTTCTTCATTAACTGATACAAATTGATAACGTTCTATTATATAATTTTGTATAATAATATTGTATAATAGATGTCTTTTGGACGTCCGTCAAAAGTCCAATGATTTTCTTGTTTATTATAATGTGTCAAACGTAAGATACAACATTTGTTCAAAAAGCATGAATCCTCCAACAAAAAAAAATGTATGAAGTGGTCAAAAATTGTCTCACCATCTACTTTCGGCGTACTGCCATACTATTTACCACACCTTTATGACATTATCTAATAAAAAATAGACAATAAAAATAGACAAGCAAGCAAAATTTCATGAAATAATTAAATATAAAAAATTCCATCATTGTTGTGTTGCGCAACGTAACACATTTACAACCCCACCTACTGCAGAGGTGTCGGAGTGTCCGAAAACAGTATACTGCCACTCAACCTTTTCGAACTTCTTTTTGCCCTCAAACGAAGAATGAAGTAGAACTTTGTTTGAAGTATACCGAGGTATTAACGTGCATTAAACCAATCAGAGTCTCGTCTCGCATTGCCTTTAAGAGCAAGTTGAGGTTGCACCTTAACTTAAATTGGCCGTAGTGTATGTATGTGTGTGAATGAGAGTGTATGGATGTTTCCCAGTACTGGGTTGCAGCTGGAAGTGCATCCGCTGTGTAAAAACATATGCTGGATAAGTTGGCGGTTGATCCCGCTATGGCGACGCCTGAAGAATAACAGAACTAAGCCGAAGGAAAATGAATGAATGAATGTAGACAATAATAATTGTTTACATTTTAATTCTTTCATTTTTCATATTCAAAGATAATTCTGTGCTGCTGTGCATCCCTATGTGTGTAATAAGCAATGTTTACGTGCGTAGACCCACCTATAAATGTCAAATTCCTTGACTTTCCTCGACTAAAAAGCTGAACTTCCATGACATCTAATGAACAGAAAAAAACAGGCCGCTGTTGTCCTGGAATATAACATGCTCTTTAAATAACATCAAGATAAAAAAAAACTTCACCATTAACTTTAGATAGACCAGCTTTTAGTTGGTCAATAGCATGGTTTATTTCAAAATAGCCTCAAAATAGCCACACGCCAACAATGCACCTTAACACACCTTCTTTTCAGACCACATGCCCATGGTTGCACAAATGAGCGCAAATGCATTTGGTATTTTCAACAATTTTCATGAAATACTTTTTTATTTTTATTATTTGACCTGAAAATGATACCTACGCTAGGTTGAAACTAGTAAAAAACTTCACGTCACACCTCATGTGGCATTGCGCTGGGTGTATGATAGGGCCCTTTGACAATGGCAAAATCCCCAACATGCCAATGTTTTGTTATGAGCTAAAGATCTTAGAAACTGCTGTCTATATGGAAAGAAGATTTTGTCAGATACCCCCATTTTTCAAAACACAGTTCAAAGTTAAGGGTTTGGAATCAAAGTGCGCACGCAGCTGCTTTTTATGTCCTCATTTAATTTTGGAAGGTCACGGTTTATTTTGGCACTGATGCCTCTGAAAGGATTTCTGCTTGCCCATGATGTCAGTGGTTGATCTGTCCACCATCTGATGTTCCTAATCTTGCTGAAGTTAATTCTGCAGTCTTCCATGGTTGGTGGGCCTGTGTTAGCCTTTTCAGGGCCCTAAGCAAAGTTTTATATGCATGGGGACACCCAAAATCATGCCAACACTCAATCCACTCATATTTTTGTTTAAATATGTATTGATTTTTAGGTTTGAATAATGGAAAAACATGCTTTTGATGTTCACATTACCTGGCTGGCACATATCTGAAAGAATTAATAAATGCTAATACCTAATACAAAGCTAACATGGGAATATTCTATGTGGCTCATTAATAATTTCTTTCGATGCCTTTTAAAAAAATTGTACATTCATATATAGGGTTGTCACGATACTGGAATTCGGTACCAATCGATACTGAAATTTTAAAAACGTCCATTTCCCGCTAACATTTGAGCGCCGTTGAGTGCGTTCTTAAACTGTGTAACCACAGATACAGGGACACTGGAGCGTTTCAAAGTCACGTCAATCAGCTGGTTTTTTTATAAGCTGACATATGAGCGATCCGCTGATGAATCATGGCTTTGAAACGCTCCATTGCGTGCTTTTAATCAACAAACATGTTTGTGCATTGGTTTGGTCGCTTATGTGCTTATGCTTATAGTTACCACCATTATAGTTATTGCTCTTGTTGTGTTCAGGCCTATAGTCAGTAGTTGTACAAATCTCTCTCTCTCTCTCCCGCTCTCTCTTTGATATTGAGTTAGTTTGACACAATGGTGCCGTGCTGGCCATATCTGACAGTCGCTGGAGATGAAGGCCAGTAGCTTCATCTCCACTGGGTTATGAGTGTGTTCCCTTGGTGTGTCCATTAGTGTGAGAGTCTGCGCTTAAAAGTGAGTGTGTGTTGGATTTCTGTACAAGGATGGTTGCTTATCAGGCAATGACTGCAGGAACTGGGACAAGATCATTGTTATGACAACTCATATTCCATGATCCAGCTACAAGCAGCATTGTCACAACACATTTAAATGTGTTTGTATTAGTGCAATTAATCGAAACAAAAGCTAAATTCATAACCGATAAGTTTTCAAAAGTTACTAGCCACTCGCATTTTCACTTGCCACAATTCTGTTGTTGGGAAATATATGCTTAAATCTGACTTTGGCATGCTAAAATTACTGGATTTAAATGTAATGTGATGTCTACTAGGGCTGAACAACATAAATTTGCATTTGCGATTTAGCAAAAGCGTCGATTTTCTTGCGCATCATGTAATGAAAGTATGTTGATGTGAAATCTCCTCCAGAAGGCGAGAGGGTGCTTTTTCTTGCCAGTCGCACAGAGGAACCAAACTTTCCCTCGAAGAAACCCAGGAAATACCAACCAGTCTATGAAATAAAAAGAAGATTGAACTGCTTCATTTGATTCAACGGGATTACTGAACACATGACCTGCACAAAATGTTGTTTATCTAAGTTTTTCTTATTATAAATTTCCTGATAGTAAGGTATGTAGTGATGCAACGCCTTTGTCTTACTGCTTATTAGAACGTGTTGGAAAATAATAAAATGAAGAGAGAACCCAGTCCAAGAGACTCGAACAAGCAGAAGAATTACTTTATTGAGATGTGTTGGTTAATCTGCAGTCATACAGCATCTTCAAGAAGTCCAAGAGTCTGCAAGAGCCTACAGGAGTCTCTTACAGGTCTGCAGTCTGCAAGTTTTATCACAAGTCTGAAATCAAGTCTATAATATGTTTTTAGGAGGAGGGGAGTGGCTAGGTGGAGATGGCTAAACAAAGCATGTAAATGAAGTACTGGGGTCAGCAAGGTAAACTGCATTTTCCCAGCCCTTATCTCATCAACATAATAGTAGCATGCAGTGATCAAATGAAGTATTGGGGTCAGCAAGGTTAACGACATTTTCCAACCCTGATCTCATCAAGTTTATCAACAAAAGGGTTTCTTTGGCCTGAAAGTATCACCCGAAGACAAAGGCACAGTCGTTAAGACCCTGCCCATAGCATTTGCATCACTTTGGCTCAGCCCGTGCTCAGGAAGCAAAAGGTTTAATGTCACACCCTAGCTAGAGTTTTGAATGAAATTAGATGATTAAAAACCAAAGAATATAACTTTTCAGTTATATATAGATTATTGGTAATTTTAACTAGATTATATAAATTTATATTCCCACAAATGCTATTATGAAATATGCTTGTGTTTCTCTCTCTCTCTCTCACCCTAAAATATAAGAAAAATCCTTGATCTTTAGATTCTCTGTCTCTTCATCTGCCCTTTCATCTTTTAATTTCTTTGCTTCCTTCTCATTCCTTATAATCGTTCCTTTAATAACAGCGCTCACTTGTCTTCTGCGGAAAGTCATTAACCTCCTCTCCTTTAATTCTCTCTACTTTTCGTTTTGTCTCCTAATCTCCTGTTTCTTTTAGTGATGGCTGCTTTCCATGAAGCTTCAAACTTCACTTTCACTAATTTGAGTAAACAGGGCTTACCTGCATCATTACGGTTTCAAAAAGTTTAGAAAATGTAATAGTTCTCCGCGTTGGGGGCAATCCGTGTACTATCATAAATCGACTTCATTTAGATCACCCCCCCATGACGAACCGCTGAACAGGTTTCATAGTTTTGACCTGATCTCAGATCAGTTTTACGAGTTTGTAGACATTATAATGAGACATTTGTAAAATGAAAAGGGCTAATAGGTAATAACCTTTAAGGGCATACTCACACTAGGTACAGTTGCCTTGAACCGTGCCGAAGCGCGCTTGTCCCCCCTCCCCTCTCCCCCGACGGCCTGCACTCATATTGCATTACATTCCGAGCCGGAGCATGCTTGCGTCATCAATGATGTGACTATTCAGTTTAACAGGAAGCGAAGCGCTTTCGCTCAGCACAGTGGACATGGATTTGTATCGTTTTGTATTATTTTTAGTCGTTTGGGACGCAGTTAAACGCAGTCAAATATTTTGCTGAACAGATCCACCACTTTTGACGCTCATAAATTATCATGAAAGTCCTCGTGCTGCACGTATTAGGAGGTTTGCTGACGTGCAGCGAGGGGTTTGTATCTTTAATAAACTATGACAGTTTGCATTCGTTGAAAAGTAAGAATGATTAATAAATCCATATGAATTTAAAAATGACGTCATGTCTTCAGTTTCGCATTCTGGTGTGCTTTGCACTCACACTACAAGTGTACGTTAATAACTGTGATTGTTGGTTTAGGGTTGGGGTAGGTGTAGACGTTAATAACTGTGAGGGT
>CAIGQV010001262.1:1395475-1413658 GCA_903798115.1 Danio jaintianensis
GGTTTAGGGTTGGGGTAGGTGTAGATGTTAATAACTGTGAGGGTTGGTTTAGGGTTGGGGTAGGTGTAGAGCTTAATAACTGATGGTTGTGTTTAGGGTTGGGGTAGGTGTAGACGTTATTAACTGCGAGGATTGTGTTTAGGGTTGGGGTAGGTCTAGACCTACAATGTAATGGGTAATTTAATAATTGTTATAAATAATTCTTGTTTCTAGCAACAACCGCTCGCACATGCACGTCCACTGCATATTGGACTTGATCCAGTATGCCATCAGGCTGCAGAAAGGACACGCATTTAAAATGTAGGCTGAGGCAAATATTTCCAATGAGCCTGCGCTGTATATGTGGCTACAGTCATGTTTTTGTTAATAAGCTTGGGTTTATTCTCTTGGCTAAGCGTTCTAGCTTCAGTAAAAGCTGCACAGAGTTTTGCGTTTGCAGTGGTGTTTGCAGAGAGATGTTGTTGTGATGTTAATGGGCATTCTTGAGCTGTAAATGAGAGGATGTGGGCTGAACCCAGGTTAACACACTTACAGCCTGCAGGCACTTCTGCTTAAGAGCAAGAAAGAAAACAATTCCTGCATAGCAAATATAAAAGCTCAGTAAAGAGAGCTTTGTGGATGAGCGGAAAAGCGAGACGACAGGAGACATTCTCGTAGGTGTTGGTGTGTATGTAAAGTCCACTGGCAGAGCTGAGTGCTTGTCTGCTGTCTGACACACAGCGGGGGGTCGTCTCACTGAAAAGCCCAGCGTAATGGAGAGGGAAAAAAGAAAGCCAGAGAAAAACAGGGCAAGGCGATCCGCTGGTGCTCCGTGTTTTCATCATAAACTTGTACAACATGCACTCGGAAGTTTCTCTTGTGCTATTTGTCATTGTGAGGCAGGTGAAGATGAGCTGCTAGGAACATCGAGATCCATGTGTTCTCACTTTTGGCATGAGTATTAAAAGTGACAGAGGGTAGCCAGAGCCATTCCTACCCGAATTTGTATTTGTAAGTGGGTTTTAGACATGGCTGATATTCAATAATTTAGCAATAAAGTACATCTAGGAGGTTGTTATAACAGAATAAAGCCTGTCAGGCTTATTGGCAGCCTGACGTAAAGCAGAGGACTCTTGTATAAGGGCTTTACTATGCATTATTCAGACACAAGATGGCGCCAAACAGTCAAAAATGCAAAGCTGACAGAAACTAAACTGGTTGAATGGAGCATACACTAACCTACATATTTTATTAGCTTATTCACAAGATGTGCCAAACAGGCAAAAACAGCGTCATGACAGACAAGCAAATACATATGAATGTGGATTTACATATGCAAATGTGAACGTATTCACCGACGGTCAAGGTGATTCTCAGTTCCTGGATGAGCCTGTGTTGTTTAGCGGTTGTTATCTGGAAATAACATACCTTGGAATGTCACAACTGATCAATCAGAATCGAGTATTGCAGACAGCCCTGTAATAATTCAATATATACTGAATATGTAATAATGAGCATACACAATATTGATATCATGGGCACTTCGAAATACTGTGAATAATTATTAATTAACTAAACTTGTATACAGTTTATTGGATTTGCAGTGGTGTTTACAACTGCGTCAAATATTTGGAGACTTAATTGGTTCGCTTTATATTTCAAGTAACATTTTCACGTTAATCTTGGCCTACTACATGCTGAAATATTGATTGGAAATTCTGTGACTATTTAAAGGGATGTTTTATGCTAACACTTTGCAGTAAAATTAGTTTACTTTAGTCACGGTGCAAACTACTAAAGATTTTATTAGTCTCAGGTGATGTTCATTTCTTAGTTAATGTCTAATAATGTGTTAAATTCGTAATCTGATTACAAGCAGTATTCATTTTATTAAATGGAGTTAATAACTAATACAATTCAGTTGCATTTTTATCTAATATCAACATAGTAAATGTAATAAATATGTTAACTAATGTTTACTAATGAAACTTAATTGTAAAGTGCTTCCTATTCTACTTTATAATCATTTTGCAATTTACTTTGGTTGAAACATTTGTTTACTCTGAACATGTACACATACAATGAAGCTATACACTACCTAACAAAAGTCTTGTCGTTGATCTCAGTTGTAAGAGCAACAAATAATAACTTCTTGTTGATCATTTGGAGAAGTGTCAGAAGGTCGATTTTTCGGATGAATCATCTGTTGAACTGCATCCCAATCATCACAAATACTGCAGAAGACTTACTGGAACCCGCATGGACCCAAGATTCTCACAGAAATCAGTCAAGTTTGGTGAAGGAAAAATCATGGTTTGGGGTTACATTCAGTATGGGGGCGTGCGAGAGATCTGCAGAGTGGATGGCAACATCAACAGCCTGAGGTATCAAGACATTTGTGCTGCCCATTACATTACAAACCACAGGAGAGGGTTCCTTCTCATACTTCAGCCTCCACATCAAAGTTCCTGAAAGCAAAGAAGGTCAAGGTGCTCCAGGATTGGCCAGCCCAGTCACCAGACATGAACATTATTGAGCATGTCTGGGGTAAGATGGAGGAGGAGGCACTGAAGATGAATCCAAAGAATCTTGATGAACTCTGAGAGTCCTGCAAGAACGCTTTCTTTGCCATTCCAGATGACTTTATTAATAAGTGATTTGAGTCATTGCAGAGATGTATGGATGCAGTCCTCCAAGCTCATGGGAGTCAGACACAATATTCACTCTTTTTCCACTGCACCATGACTTTATATTCTATACTGGACATTATTTCTGTTAAGTGACAAGACGTTTGTCTAAGCAAAGTCAGACCTTACTGTCCTAATTAAATAATTAAAAATCAAGCCATGATCATATTTTATTTTGGTAAAATAAGCGTAATCTAGAGGCCTTTGCCTTTCATATAAGCCACTTCTGATGCCAAATGAACCTCTTGAAGTCAAGTTATTATTTGCTGTTCCTAAAACTTGGATAGGCGACAAGACTTTTATCAGGTAGTGTACACTTTAGTCTACACAAAACAATACACACAATATACAATATAAGTCTTTTGTTATTATACATGTTAAAGTAACTATTTTTGCAACTTAGCTCAATATTGTGGTAAAAGTTTTAGTAATTAATCGCAACAAGAAAATTTGATACTATTATAGCCTATTGAGGTTTTTTTTACATAATTGGCCTAGGCCAGTGTGGTTACTTGTCTACGGTGGCTGAGAGAGCATAAATGTGCTGCAAGTTAGGAAAACATGCAAATAGAAAAATTCTGAGGGAAAATCTTCATCGGTTTGACATCACACGATCACATAAATCCTCACAACACATGCAAATACAGTAATATGCTACAAATAGCACAGACAACAATTAAAATGTGTCTGGATATTATTATGGAATAGTATTATTAAGGAACAATAAGACCAGGAAGTTAAAATAAACCAAAACTCGTCTCCGTAAACACAGCTAATGCTAAACAGGAAGCAGCTGAGTCCGTCGCTTTTTGGGGTCCCCGACACATTTCACATTGTGGTTTCTGCGCTATTTGCAATCCAGGTTATTTTAGTAAATGAAGACTAAAACTATTGGTCAAAAAACATTTCCGTTAACTGAACTAAAATACAATTAATAATAAATCATCTTTGCGAGATTTTTCTAATGGTTCCTCTGTTGGCGCAATTGTAAATTTATCAAGTTCAAATTTTGATGCCATGCCAATCACTGTATTTCCTCCCTTATCAAAAGCCCAGACAAACAAAAGCAAAGATAAATGAGCAAAGTAAATTCGGCTAATAGAGTATACAGCCAATGGATGAGCCCCCAATTTCATGTCTAGGGATGGTGAACAACATGAAAGACAAGACAAAGAAAATATGAAATCAAAATTTATTGGGGTTTTGAATTCGGGAGCTGACAAGGCCAAAATAACAAACAAAAATTCCTTTATTTTAACCTTCTATCTTACCTGATCAAAAATGAAAGAAAATAAAGTACAAAAAAAAGGTTTTACAAATAAAATGGCGTCATACTTCTTACTATCCCAATGTTATATACACTTAGGGGCGCCGCTGGCCGGTACGGGCCCTATGACAACATTTTGAGGGTGTCACGGACGAAAGTGAAGAGCGGGGGGAGGGGGATGTTGGTGGTCACGGACGAAAGTGAAAACAAAAAGTCTGGTGGGCCCCTAATAGTATCTCTGGGGGCCCCAAAACGGCGTGGGCCCTTAGAATCGTCCTAACTCCACTATCCGAAAACCCCCGCCCCCACCCCCCTAGCGGTGCCCTTGTATACACTATTGACAGAACAAGCAACCACATTTGAGGGACAATCCAAAAAATCTGTGTCAACTAGGGTTGTCACGATACTGGAATTCGGTACCAATCTATACTGAAGTTTTAAAAACGTCCATTTCCCGCTAACATTTGAGCGCTGTTGAGCACGTTCTTAAACAGCCCTGATTTGCCGTTGTGTTCACTCAACAGAAATGACTGTGATTGGCCGTGAAGGTCATCAGTTCACCGAACTCACCGCTGTTTACTGAGTGTAACCACAGATACAGACACTGGAGTGTTTCAAAGTCACAGCGATCAGCTGGTTTTGTCTATAAGCTAACATACGAGCGATCCAATAATAAATCGCCGCTTTAAAAAGCTCCAGTGTCCCTGTATCTGTGTTACACTCAGTAAACAGAGGTGAGTTTGGTGAACTGATGACCTTCACGGCCAATGACAGTCATTTCTGTTGAGCACGTGAACACAACGGCAAATCAACACTGTTTAAAAACGTGCTCAACAGTGCTCAAATGTTAGCGAGAAATTTTTAAAATTTCAGTATCGATTGGTACCGAATTCCAGTATCATGCAACCCTAGTGTCAACAGGCAAAAAGGGTCAAACAAGCCAGTAGAACAAAAGTATCGCAAACACAAAGCCAACAGTACTCACAAATCACAAAATTAACACATATAAAAACTCTCCACTATCCAACATACAGACATTTCGAAGAACACAAAGCGAGAGTGAACAAAACAAGATGGCTGCCAAGGAAGTTATGTCACAGCTTTTAAAATACTGTAGGCCAATCAGGAGCAAGCAATCAGTCTGAAGTGGCCAATGAGATGTTTCCTAGGCAGAGCAGAGAGACAGATGAGACCTGACAACCATATTGATGTAACACAATTCACAATAAATGGAAAAACGAAGTGAAACTAGCAACAGTGACTGAAAAACTGTCTTAAATAAAATAATAATTAACAAAATGTATATATTATGAGAATTAATAAGCACTCATTCTGTAGCGCTCTATCTAAATACACTCTATTTTTATCTCTGTATATATTTTTCTTAAATTAACAGCATATTTGACCTTGATAGGTGTTAATTTTATCTTGCTTTATACTCTTTATTCAGTGATTTCACTATACTGCCAGCATTACTATGTATAGTCATGGCCAAAAGTTTTGAGAATTACATAAATATTGTAAATTGGAAAAGTTGCTGCTTAAGTTTTAGAAATGCGTGCAGCCATCATTGCGTTGCATAAAAATGGCTTCACAGGCAAGGATATTGTGGCTACTAAGATTGCACCTAAATCAACAATTTAAAGAATCATCAAGAACTTCAAGGAAAGAGGTTCAATTCTTGTTAAGAAGGCTTCAGGGCGTCCAAGAAAGTCCAGCAAGCGCCAGGATCGTCTCCTAAAGAGGATTCAGCTGCGGGATCGGAGTGCCACCAGTGCAGAGCTTGCTCAGGAATGGCAGCAGGCAGGTGTGAGCGCATCTGCACACACAGTGAGGTAAAGACTTTTGGAAGGTGGCCTGGTGTCAAGAAGGGCAGCAAAGAAGCCACTTCTCTCCAAAAAAAACATCAGGGACAGATTGATCTTCTGCAAAAAGTATGGCGAATGGACTGCTGAGGACTGGGGCAAAGTCATATTCTCTGAGGAAGCCCCTTTCTGATTGTTTGGGGCATCTGGAAAAAGGCTTGTCCGGAGAAGAAAAGGTAAGCGCTACCATCAGTCCTGTGTCATGCCAACAGTAAAGCATCCTGAGACCATTCATGTGTGGGGTTCATGTGTGGGGCTTCTCATCCAAGGGAGTGGGCTCACTCACAATTTTGCCCAAAAACACAGCCATGAATAAAGAATGTTACCAAAACACCCTCCAACAGCAACTTCTTCCAACAATTCAACAACAGTTTGGTGAAGAACAATGCATTTTCCAGCACGATGGAGCACCGTGCCATAAGGCAAAAGTGATATCGAAGTGGCTCGGGGACCAAAACGTTGAAATTTTGGGTCCATGGCCTGGAAACTCCTCAGATTGTAATCCCATTGAGAACTTGTGGTCAATCCTCAAGAGCCGGGTGGACAAACAAAAACCCACTAATTCTGACAAACTCCAAGAAGTGATTATGAAAGAATGGGTTGCTATCAGTCAGGATTTGGCCCAGACGTTGATTGAGAGCATGCCCAGTCCAATTGCAGAGGTCCTGAAAAAAAAAGGGCCAACACTGCAAATACTGACTCTTTGCATAAATGTCATGTAATTGTCGATAAAAGCCTTTGAAACGTATGAAGTGCTTGTAATTATATTTCAGTACATCACAGAAACAACTGAAACAAAGATCTAAAAGCAGTTTAGTAGCAAACTTTGTGAAAACTAATATTTGTGTCATTCTCAAAACTTTTGGCCACGACTGAACAGCGGCCACAAAGAATAGTTTGACAATGTTTGTCAATGACTGTTATTACATTTGATAATCCAATAAATTCAAACCAAATGGTGGCTATCTTAAAGTTTGTTTAGTCTGCCACCAAAGAAAAACTAAATCCGCAGTACGTTGTCTTCTCTCGCTCTCTGTACTTTGCTGTGAAAATGTACAGGACGAGGAATAAGAGATCTGGGAGTTTCCTGTTGGGAGTTTATTGTCCGTCAGACAGTTCAGCTGTTGTGCTGTTGATGGATCATGTGGCCAACTTCCGATCTCACTTTTACAATCCTGCACTGATGAACACGCACACACACACACACACACACACACACACACACACACACACACACACACACACACACACACACACAGCTCTACACACACACACACACACACACACACACACACACACACACACACAGAGCTCTTCCTATTCTCTGCATGCGCCTGTAGTGCTTTAGAAAGTGAATTTCCTGAGCCCAACAAGAGGAGTTTGCTAAGACAAAAAGAGAGTTAATTTATTCTCCCTAATTGTTCATGTTAAGTTGACTTCCGCTAATGTCATTAATGTCCACTTTTCAGTGCATGTTTGAACTGTTTATTGACACTATAATCATTTTGAGTTTGAATATATGCTTTAGCTTTTATTAATTCAACAATAAGTACTCTTTTTAGAAAAAAGGTTCTCTTACAAAAATGATTCAAAGATGATTCCTTGGATTTTACTCAATTAAGTTAAGTGGTTGTAAACAATTTATTTGGGCTAAATTTAAACAACGGGTGACACGGTGGCGCAGTGGGTTTCCTCCGGATGCTCCGGTTTCCCCTACAGCCCAAAGACATGCGCTATAGGTGAATTGAATAATCTAAATTGTCCGTAGTGTATGTGTGTGAATGCAAGAGTGTATGGATGTTTCTCAGTGCTGGGTTGCGGCTGGAAGGGCATCCGCTGCGTAAAACATATGTTAATTAATTTATAATTATGCAGACTTGATATAACTTAATATAAACGAAACAGATGCGTTATTAAAAAATTCACCCCCTCACAGTTGTCATGAAGGGTAATATTAGCTATATGAACCAAAATCTTTCTTTGTACCAGGCTGTAAACACCTTTTTTTTCCTGCTGAAACAGTTGGCCATTTTAACATTGGGCTCAATAGAAATCTGCTCTATTATGGAGCCAGGACTAGCGGAATTTCGATGAATTGCAGTTTTAAGTTACTTCCGTATTAGCTTCACTAGGGAGAGCGGGATGTTGCCGCTTGGTTTTGACAGATTTTTTTTAAAAACACTTAACATAGATGAAGGTGAAGATGAAGGTAATGTGTTGCAAAGTTTTGGAGCATAGACAAGCTCTGTCTCCTTTTGTTTTCAAGCGGGATTTAGGACCAATTAGCAGGAGCTGAGCAGAGGACCTAAGGTTTGTAATTTAGTCGTTATTTTAGTCAAAGCCTCAAAACGAAATCTAAAAGGTCAAATTAAAATAATATAAAATGATAAGTAGTAAAAAGTTACAAATGTTGATGTCGACTAATTTTCATTGTCGACATTTTCATCGATTATACATCGAGTCGCGGCAGCCCTAGCCTGTACCATGATGGTGGCTGAACAAACTCAGGATTAAAGGATTAGTTTTGAGTTGACAAAACCAAACTAGTGCAATCAGGCTTTGTTGGTATCATGAAGCTAATCATCAACTCTCTCAGTTTCTGAGTTTGTGAACGTGCACACATGGAGGCGGGACATCAGTAGAAAATGGCCAATAACGTGTGTGTGTGTGCGCGCGTGTGTGTGTGAGGTTTGCTGGCAGATAAGTTGATTCCTAATCTGTGTTTCTTTCAGATCATAGAGGATGGGCTGTGTGCAATGTAAGGACAAAGAGGCTGCTAAGTTAACAGAGGACCGGGACACCATCTTGTCTCAGAGCGGAGTGGGTTACCGATATGGCGTCGACCCCACACCGCAGCATTACCCAGCCTTCAGCGGGACTGGGACTGGAGTCGCAGCCATTCCCAATTACAACAACTTCCACGGAGCGGCCGTCCCACAGGGCATGACGGTCTTCGGAGGGATCAGCACGTCCACGCACCAAGGAACTCTCCGCACACGAGGGGGCACAGGTAACACACAATTAATTAAGGGCTTAGTTCAACCAAAATGTTTTAACTACTGAGAACTTTATTCATTTTCACAAATTAAGATATTTTAGATGACATCTGAGAGCTCCTTCATCCTCCAAAAACAGCAACGGTCCCAAGACGTAAAAAAAAATACATAATTCATAAAAAAAAACATCCTCCGTATGTCCACAGTGGTTCAATGGGAATATTATCAAGCTACGGGAATACTTTTGTCATGCATAAAACAAAAATAATGACTTTTATTGGACAGTTTCCTCTCCTCAGTGTTAGCTTCCCAAGCCTGTTCCTGGAGGCACAGCAACAGTACATATTTTGGATGTCTCCCTCCCATTACCTTCAGGTTTTGGAGTCTCTTCTAATGTTCTGATGAGTTGATTCATGTGTGTTTGATTAGAAAGAGGTTGAAGGTGTGTACTGTTGGTGTGCCTTCAGGAACATGGTTGGGAAACAAAAGCACAAAAGGATTCTTGTAGACATATGGTCTGTTTTGAGGATGTTTTCTGGACTTTGAACATCTCGGGTCTGTCTATGGAGGACGAGGGAGCTCTCCGATTTCACCTAAAATATCTTTATTTGTGCTCTGAAGATGACTGAAATCATAAGGGTCGTTGGAATCAGGGATGCAACGATTCTAGATTTTGGTTGTACGATTATAGTCTAAGGAATAATCACGGTTATCACAATTATTATGCATTCATTCATTTCAAAACAGTGCTAGTTTAGAAAATCCCATGAGACTCCTTATGTTTTAAAGTGTTATTTATTGCTGCTCAGTAACCAAGTAATACAGCACAAAATAATAATAAACAAACAATAGTCCATTTCTTTTTAGACTAATAGCCTTCCTGATAATGTCCGAGGCTCAGACACACTCTCTCAGTTCAAAACTAGATTAAAGACCTATCTTTTTAGTAAAGCATACACTCAATGCATCGCATAACGGTATGATGCATGAATGTGCTCCACGCAGGTGAGCTGGTTTGACATCACCTGTAGGACACACTCCTCAATACACCAGACATTGTGTTCGAAACTCTCATATGCTTTACATGTTTGTTTCTATGTTTGTTTATTTAACTGCTATTTTCATCTATAACACTCCATTTTTGCATCTCGTTTAAATACACTATGAACAGCAGCTACGCTAATTATTTTCTTTATTCTCTATTTCCACCTGGGGATACTCATTCCGAGGTCCCTAGAGACTATGCAGCGCCATTGATGCGATCCAAGACCTGTGAAGAGATGATCCCAAGGTATCCATAATCCTGGACCAGGTCGTATCCTGAGCTGATGCTGTGGTGGTCATGGAGAAATGGAGTGCACGAGACTGATTCATGAATGACCACCGTGACAACGAGTCCCCACGTTGATCCTGCGGTCCAACCTGACCTCCCGCCGGTGCCCTACTCACACCTGCAGCTTCTCCACGATGAACATCCAGCTTCTCCAGCCTCTGGTGCCTAGACTGCTGCTCCACACAGGAAGTTTGGCCAGAAGAATAATGGTGGTGCCCAACAGAGCCTAGTTTCTCTCGAGGTTTTTTTCTCTTCACTTCGTCAATTGGTGAAGTTGTTTTTCCTCGCCACTGTCGCCGCTGGCTTGCTCGGATCGGGACTTGTGGAGCTGTGCTTCGGTGGATTTGCTCTACAGTGTTTGAACTTTCAGCAGTGAGATTTAAACCACACTGAACTAAACTAAACTGAACTTCAACTCTGAAATCTGGACTTTACTAGAACTATGTTAAGCTGCTCCGGCACAATCTACATTGTGAAAAGCGCTATATAAATAAACTTGACTTGACTAATAAATAAATGAAAAATAGTTTTTGACATTTAAACTTAAGTGATCATTTTACACTGAAAATAAACGACAGAACAATGAATAAATAGATAAAAAAATAAGAATAAACTAAAAAAACTGTATTTGTCTAATGTGAATCTAAGGCTATGTTCACACTGCAGCCAAATGTGGCCCACATGTGACTCAGGTAATGACAGTGTGAACAGTCCAAACCGCATGGAATCTGATCTTTTCACTTCAGATTTGTGCCACTTTCATATGTAGTATTAAATCAGACACAGATCTGATGTTTTGCAGTGCGACTGCAGTGTGAACGCTTATGTCGGATTTCATGTCACTTTTTACATAATCTTCGATCGACATGCGTCATCAATCTGTGCTGCAAACATCATCTGCTCCTCAGCAGCATAGTAGAATGGCACACAGGGCAATTACTTTACCACAGAAAGTTGGTTGTTCATTTTGAAAAAGATTTTGAAGGCAAAACTGGTGCTTGTTAACCAATCATGGGTTGATCGCGAAGCTGATTGCTGCGTCGGTTGGTGTTGCGGATAGGGGATCCGTGGAGGGGCACTTTCATTTTGGGGGAACTGTATCTCCAAGAGATAAAAAGGGCAGGTACTCAAGCATCCAAACCACCGCGGTTGTCAGAAATCACAAATGATCTGTGTTTTCAATCACAAGAGACTTAATTTAGATTTCAAATGCCGAAATACACATTAGTAGTAGCAGAACAACCCTTTACAGTTCATGAAATACACCACGGTTGTCTGTGAAAAGGGCAATAATCATATTACGCATAATCTGACAACGTGCTTACTTTATACAGTATACACATTGTGTGCATAATCAGACATTTTGTGCTGTGCGTAATTGTACTTTTGCGCATGCGGGTCAGTTTAGGACCATGATCTGTTCACACTGCAAATCTGATATTGGTCACATTTATAGCAGCAATGTGAACAGCCATGCAAAAACATCAGATCTGAGAAAAAATTTTGGAAATTCGGATTTGAGCACTAAGCCTCGCAGTGTGAACGTAGCCTAACATTAGCTAAGTGTTTCCCTTTTAAAGAGAACAAATATAGTCAAAGGCTGCTGAACCTCTGTCTGAAAGGCACTTTTGATCGACTATATTACAAAATTGTTTGATATTTTCATTTTGTATATTGAGTAGGGTAGAAATAGTAGCTAAAAAAAACAGTATAGCTTGCTTTTGAAAATGAACAATACATTCATTCAATTTCTTTTCGGCTTAGTCCCTTTATTAATCTGGGGTCGCCACAGCGGAATGAACCGCCAACTTATCCAGCATATGTTTTATGCAGTGGATGCCTTTCCAGCTGCAATCCATCCCTGGGAAATGTCCATACACACTCATTCATACGCACACATTACGGACAATTTAGCCTACCCAATTCACCTATAGCGCATGTCTTAGGACTGTGGGGGAAACCGGAGCACCCGGAGGAAACCCACGCCAACACGGGAAGAACATGCAAACTCCACACAGAAATGCCAACTGACCCAGCCGGGGCTCAAACCAGCGACCTTCTTGCTGTGAGGCGATTGTGCTACCCACTGCGCAACCGTGCTGCCCCATGAACAATACAGTACAGAGAAAATAAATACATTTCTATAATTTATAATAATATCAATGTTATAATTATCAATATAAAAGATTAATATTAAGTTAAATGAACTGCTGTTAAAAAAGGTCGCTGGTTCGAGTCCTGGCTGGGTCAGTTGGCATATCTGTGTGGAGTTTGCATGTTCTCCCGTGTTCACGTGGGTTTCCTCCGGGTGCTCCAGTTTCCCCCACAAGTCCAAAGACATGCGCTATAGGTGAATTGGGTAGGCTAAATTGTCCGTAGTGTGTGTGTGTGTGAATGAGTGTGTATGGATGTTTCCCAGTGATGGGTTGCAGCTGGAAGGGCATCCGCTGCGTAAAACATATGCTGGATAAGTTGGCGGTTCATTCCGCTGTGGTGACCCCAGATTAATAAAGGGACTAAGCCGAAAAGAAAATGAATGAATGAATGAACTGCTGTTATCATCTGCTTGCAGATTTTATTTGTTCGTTTACGTCACACTGAAAGCCAAGCTTTGCTCAGTTGGCACGACCATTTGTCCTCTGGCCAAACTTCTTGTGCTGAGCTGCAGTCTAGCCGGCGAAGGCTGGAGAATGCCGGACATCCATCTTGGAGAAGCTGCAGGTGTGAGTAGGTCACCGGCGGGTGTACAGGCTGTCCCACGGGATCAATGCGGAGACTCGTCTGTCACTGGGGTCTTTCAGGAATCTCATGCTCTCCACTCTTCCATGACCGCCACAGCATCTGCTCAGGATACGGCCTGGTCCAGGATTATGGAGAGATCAGGATAATGAAAACAGACTAACATAAGCGTAGATGCCGTTAAAATTATAATGTCTTTTGGGAAGTGTTCCTGGCTTCGGTTGCCCTAATTAATGCAGCCTGACAGTCCTTTAGAGGTTTTATGTGTATGCTTTATGTGTATGCTGCTCCGGGTGTGTGTTCACGGTATGTGTGTGTTCACTAACTGTGTGTGTGCACTTGGATGGGTTAAATGCAGAGCACAAATTCCAAGTATGGGACACCATACTTGGCCACACTACACTTCACTTCACTTCACTTCACTAATGCAAAGAGATGTGTCTTTAATCTAGTTTTAAACCGAAACGTGGTCTTGAGAAGCCTTTACGATTAATTAACTGCGAGGAATTAAAGCACAGTTAATAGTGAAATCGGTTAACTGTTGCATTCCAAGTTGGATTGATATGAGGGTGAGTCATTTATAACAGAATTTCAGTTTTTGGGTGAGCTAACACTGTTATGTGTCACAGTTGATGCTCACTATTGACATCTGCATATGTTCAAAAAGTATGTTGTCTAATAAGATATCTGCCTACAGATTTTCCATGAATTAAGATGAGAATTTCGACAAGCAACTCTGATAAAATCTCAGATAAAATTCTAAACTTTTGTTTTTTTAGTGTTTATTAAAACTGTCCATTGACCAATATATCTGTGGGGGCCAAATAATTGTGCATTTTTACATATCTAATCAAATTTCTTGACATGGATTTCACTTATAGTTAAATTTCCTTATTGGCATCTTTGGTTCCATTAAGTTTTTCTTGCATGGCCATGTTTGGCACGTCTTGTTTGTCGTTCCATCTGACATCATGACCATCGAAAATCTTACGGTGACGATCTTACAGTCTGAAATGCTACAATAAGCTAGGATTATTAAAAAAATCGCACAGTATGGGCCGGGTTTTAGATAAAGATAGTCCTTGACTTGAAATTCTTATACATGTGCTGAATGTGAGCCCACTGATATTGATTGATATGCATTCCTATCTAGCTGAATATATGCTTACTGACAGATTTTCGGTTTGAGTTGCATCTAATGAGGGGTTTGGTTTTGCTTGTGTCCCATTACTCTGGGTCGATGACCAAATTTCTCAAATCTCGTGGGACCCATTTGAGCCAAACAGTTAGAGGCAAAGTGAAATCAAAATGACGGAAGTGAACGTGACATTGCAGAGGAAGACAGAACAAACGATCCCGCATAGTTTTGTTTATAACGTCCCATTGGGAGAGCTATAGCTTCCAGCTCATCTCTTAAGATACTTTTAGAGCAGACATGATTCTGTTTTGTTGATCGGTGCGTATGTCTTTGTGTCTTTATTCAGTGCTGGGTTGGTTTTGATTCAGCTGAATAAGTCTTGACTCTTAAAATGGCCCTAATTGTGAGTCTGAAATGTCACTTGATGTGTCTGAAGGCCTCTGCAAGACCAAAATGGCTTTTTCTTTCTTAGTGCTGCTTATAATGCACCGTGTTGGTGTCCCATTTCATGATTTAAAGTATGCTTTAAAGTGTTCGGGGTATCATGCTCATTTTACTAAATCTCACATGAGCCTTGAGTAGCTATTGAGTAGTTCTGCATCCATCTTTTCTTTGAGAAGTCGTCTTTTTTTTAATACTAATAATACAACGATTATTCTCTCCAAGAGTGTCTGGAGGCATGGTGTGGGCGGAGCTTCTGAGTCAACATTGTACAAACATGGCACAGCTTCCACTTAGAGATCGCCCTCGGGAATTCACTATTCCCTACATTCAATTCAATTCATCTTTATTTCTATAGCACTTTTACAATGTAGATTCTGTCAAAGCAGCTTAACATAGAAGTTCTAGTAAATTGAAACTGTGTCAGTCCAGTTTTCAGAGTCGAAGTTCAGTTTAAATTTCACCGCTGAAAGTCCAAACACTGAAGAGCAAATCCATTGATGCGCAGCTCCACAAGTCCCAAAACAAGCAAGCCAGTGGCGACAATGGAGGAACAAACTTCATCAATTGACGAAAGTGAAGAAAAAAACCTCGAGAGAAACCAGGCTCAGTTGGGCACGACAATCTGGCCAAACTTCTTGTGCAGAGCTGCAGTCTAGGCGCCGGAGGCTGGAGAACACTGGACGTCCATCGTGGAGAACTGCAGGTGTGAGTAGGTCACCGGTGGGTGTACAGGCTGGTACCGGGATCAATGCGAAGACTCGTCTGTCACTGTGGTCCTTTAGGAATCAGTCTCATGCTCTCCACTCCTCCATGACCGCCACAGCATCAGCTCAGGATATGGCCTGGTCGGGGATTATAGATACCTTGGGATCATCTCTTCACAGGTCTTGGATCGCATCAGTGGCGCTGCATAATCTCTAGGGGCCTCGGGATGAGTATCCCCAGGTGGAAATAGAGAATAAAGAAAATAATTAGCGTAGCTGCTGTTCATAGTGTGTTTAAACGACATGCAAAAATGAAGTGTTATAAATGAAAATAGTAGTTCAATAAACAAACATAGAAACAAACATGTAGAGCATATAAGTATTTCTAACAAAATGGTGGAGTGTGTCCTACAGGAGGTTGTCAAGCCCACTCACCTACGTGGAGCACACTCATGCATCATACCGTTATGCGATGCATTGATTGTATGCTTTCCTAAAAAGATAGGTCTTTAATCTAGTTTTGAACTGAGAGAGTGTGTCTTAACCCTTGGACATTATCAGGAAGGCTATTCCAGAGTTTAGGAGCCATAAATGAGAAGGCTCGACCTCCTTTAGTAGACTTTGCTATTCTAGGTACTACCAGAAACCCTGAGTTTTAAGATCTTAAAGAGCGGGTTGGATTGTAGCGAGACAGAAGGTTGGTTAGATAAACAGGAGCTAGATTATTTAAAGCTTTATAGGTAAAAGCAATATTGTATAATCAATACGGAACTTAACAGGCAGCCAGAGTAAGGAGGATAAAATTATTAGCTACATTAGTGCACTAATATTGTCCACTTGAATGAGTGAATAAAAACGAGTGAGTGAAGGGATGCCATATTGTTTGAGTTTTGCTGATTGATAAATCCCTCAGACTTGCACTGAAACCTACTTGTCTAGAAAATGCTTCTTGATTTTGGTATTTTTAGATATTTGGACTAGAAACAAGACAAAAACTCTAAGTGAGAAATGAATGTTTTGTAGTGCAGCAGCAAAACCAAACATTTGTGGTTTGTAAAATACACGCTGATGTCTGTAGAAGTTTGTTATTCACAACAGATACACACTGTTTAGGTAACTAGAACATTTACTCTATTCTTCTTACAGTTAAACCGCCACTTATTTCAAGTATTTTGGAAGAAGTTGATGAGTTTGCGTTCCATTCACTGTCACAGAAACTCAAAATCATGGAAATCTCTTGGGGAAAATAGCGCTTGCTGAGTAAACAACAGAGTTAACTGCTTTCATTGATTCAGCGTGACTAATAAACACAGTAGTATGAAATAATCTCACAGAAACATTTATTTCAAACACTCGATTGAAGTTATGATGTTATTTTGTATGGTAATTTAAAGTGCAGTGTTTACTTCACAGAGCCGTAGTTCATTGATAAGCTACGCAAAAACAGCTCTCATTTTCACAGAAGGATTATCTCAATGTCATTATCGACCAATTAAATCAAATTGGATTTTAAAACCGATATTTTGAAGTAAACTACGATTCTGTAGCTTCATCTGACCGCACGTGCTGGATGGTTCACTAGAACCAGCTTTACTGACAAAATACGCATGAAAATGGCATTGCAAATGGCAATTTGTCTGTCTGTACCAGATGCGAGTGTAATGAAATCCACTGAAGGTGAGCGTAGAAAATTGCGTCCAACTGCGATTTATTAACAATAAGGAACAAAGCACACAAAACAAGAACTTAAAACTAGACTTTCTTGAACATGAAACAAAATGTGATCATGACCAGGGTGCGAATTATAGGGGGGTTTCCGGGGGGATTGACCCCCCTAATTATAGTTTGAGTAGTTCGACCTAAAGTAAGCCAAAATAGCTAATCAGGTCAGAATACACTAAATAGCCTACCCCACAAAACACTAAAAACTTAAACACATTTTATTAATAAATTAGATGTAATTGAAATAAATACATACATTTGATTCACTGAAGCATGTATTACACAAACTAACATTACAGATAAAAGTTGACCCCCCCCCCCCCCCCGATTGTCAATGTATAATTCACACACTGATCATGACCATAACTAAACTCAAAGCTTGACATGGCAAAACAAACAAACTCACCGACAGTGGGGTTACATGAACAAAGCTAGACATGACATGACACGACCAAAGAGAAACAAGATGCATGACAAGGACAACCCATGAAGAACAAGACACATGACTAAATCAACCAATGACACGCACACAAAGAAGCATATGGCAGGAAACAGGAAGACGAGACTAAACTACAAAATAAGACAAGACAACATGACACACCTTACAGCGCCCTGACAGAAATATTGAAATACCACAAATGCAGTGCACTTTCAACCAGATGAAAAGACGTTTGTAATATAATCAATACATATTAAACCACTTTAACATTGTTAAACGTACATGCTGAGTGGCTGATGTTGTAAATCACAGTTCTAATGTTTATTTTCAAACTATATGTTTGCTAGTTATTTCGTTTTCGAGATCTGAGGTGAACTATCTGCTTCTGCTTTCAGTATGGCAATAAACATCAGGTAAAATAGCATTCAAACTCCCATTAGTAGCATTTAGCACTGGATAAAGCCCATAATCAGTACCTGAGGTGATCATTGGCATAGTAGTTTATGCTGTTGTTCAGCCACAACATCGCAGAAATAGAAACCCTTTGTAAAACAGACCCCTACCGCGTCAGTTGCGTTGCTTTACTCCGGTTCATGTATTATCTCATGTGGCATTATGGGATAGCGTAGCGTCTATCGGATGCGCACTACACAATCTCACCGTAAGTAGTAGGTCATCCGGGTACTTCTCGTCTACTGTTTTTTGAATACTCTGAATTCGAACATACTACTCTGCTCACATACTTGTTTTCTTGTACTATATAGTAGGGAAGTGTGTGATTTCGGACGCAGCCCAGCTCTTTAACACTGTAAATCTCTCTCTTTCCCTCTCTCTCTCTCTCTCTCTCTCTCTCTCTCTCTCTCTCTCTCT
>CAIGQV010001262.1:1430130-1440460 GCA_903798115.1 Danio jaintianensis
TCTGCTGTTAAAAACTAGACTAGAGCGCCATCTGCTGTTAAAAACTAAGCTCAGGATGGATTCAAAAGAGAATAGTGAGGTAATTTGTAAATCTACAACAACTGCCACAGAATCGGTTTCTTGAAGAATTGTTGTTTTTTTTCACCACAGCTCTGCGGTTTGAAGGTGTCATGCTGAAACTCTTTACTGCTTCCTTTAGTGCATCTGATGCTTTTATCTCTCTCTTTCTCTCTTTCTCTCTCTCTCTCTGGCATTGTGTATTTTTCTGTGTGTGTGTGCTCAGAGCGGGCAGCGGGGCTTTGCTGCCGCTTGGTCGTACCCTGCCACAAAGGGATGCCAAGGCTCACCGACTTGTCTGTCAAAACCAAAGACGTGTGGGAGATCCCGCGGGAGTCGCTGCAACTCATAAAGCGATTGGGCAACGGCCAGTTTGGGGAGGTTTGGATGGGTACGAGCCCTGCGCTGCGCTTGCTAACAACCGGCCCGGAGCGAGACAGAGTGCGGTCATACTGAGTGCTGGAGTCACTTTACCAACGTCTGGATATGTAGGCTAATTCAGTGTTTCCCAAGCCTCTTCCTGGAGGCACACCAACAGTACATATTTTGGATGTCTCTCTCATCCGACCCATTCACTTCCGGTTTTGGAGCCTCTTCTAATGTTCTGATGAGTTTGATTAGGGAGAGGTTGAAAATGTGTACTGTTGGTGTGCTTTCAGGAACGGTTGGGAAACACTGGGCTAATTCATTGGAACGAATCTTCCAGGTTTGACACATTTAAAAGTTCTTAATGGAAGTATTTGTGGTATGATGATGATTACGGACTCATCCTTCTGATGGTTTAGCAGTTCCTGTCCACCAAAATGACACTCATCTGAGATCGAGCAATTCAGTCAATTCCTGATGAACAAGATCAAGATTCATCTAGCCGCTTTTAATTGGATATATACCATACGTCATAATGGAGAAATCAAACTTTAGAGATCATTTGAGCTGTAAATATGTTTTTTGTTAAGCGTCTGGACCCGTTGTGATAAAACATTTGATCTGAGCTTTCATTTGAGCTGAGTTGAACTTTTATAAAGGATTATAAAGACATTTGACGCTAAGAGTGAGGGCTCTTCACCCAAAAATGAAGATTTACTCTCCCTCGAGTGGGTCAAACCTTTATGTGTCTTTAAATAAACTGAAAGAATAAATAATAAGTGTTTCTAGATAAACTGAAATCCTGTAACCATTGACTTCAATGCTGGGAAAAACAAACACTATAGAAGTCAGTGGTTACAGGTTTCCAACATTTTTCTAAATATCTTCTTTTTTCCTTCAACACAAACTCATAAATGTTTGAAACAAGTAAAGGGTTAGTAAAGAGGTCAGAATTGTCATTTTTTGGATGAACTGTCCCTTTAAATCTTTAGATTTTTTTTTTTTTAAGAAATTGGTTTTGAATTTGGTTATTAAATGAATTGATGAATTTATAAGTTGATTATTAAAACAAAAATCTCATATCATTATATATTATCTCAAATCCTGAAAACGATATACAGTATATCACGATATTGTACCATTTCTGTAAATTCAATCAATTAATACTTATAATATATATATATATACATACATACATACATACATAAATACAGCGCTCAGCATAATTGAGTGCACCCCATTTTGAAAATGAATATTTTGATCCATTTCTCAGTGAATATAGGCATTTAAACAAAACAGATTTATTAAGCAGATATATTTGTTACAATAATATTTTACTCACCAAACATATTTAGAAATTGAAAGATAAAACATTTAAATTCAAGCAAAATATTGCAAAACAAAATACAACCTACAAATTTTTTTCAATTTTTTTTTGCTTCTCTTGATATTTCCTCTTTTTAAATTTGTATTTATTCTTTTTCTATAATGTATAAATTTGGCTGTGCTAGTTTTTATACCGTTATGGTAAGTTATTTTGTTAGATTGGCTCCAGATTTGGCTTCAGTACTGACTAATCTAATGTATATGCACAAATATAATATTGTAAAGCTTCCTAGTAAAGATATGAATTTAAAAGATGGATTTGTGAGAGGTGTACGCATATATGCTGAGCACTGTATATTGGCCTCATGAAAAGGACTATTTCTTGTTTTCAATTTTAATGTGTATACTCATAACTTTAATAATTGCTATCTGATCATATTTCTCACTTTATTTAGAACTTGTGGGCAAATGTTTGATTAGAAATGAAGAAATATTAAACATAAAACACTTTTCAAAGACTGACGGGCCCAACATTAAAAATAAATCACTAAATAAAATGCGAAGTAGAAACATTGTACTGTAACGTTTTCATGATGCTGTTATTGATGTTTTTGTCTGCATCTCAATAATGGTGTATAATAATGCGCTCATACAGTATAAATTCTGAAAATCTGTTACCGTACACAGCGTATTTAGTGACACCACGATACAAACGATAGAGCGTAATATGAAACGGTGCGCTTTTTATTTTGTCCATACGATACATATTGTGAAATTACGCAGCGCTCGTTTTCTGAGCTAATCAACATCAAACCACAAAAAGCTTTCATTGAAGCTTCCATTATATGTCAAGCCAAACAAAGAATAAGATGTCATAACAAAAGAAGTCAAAACAGAAAAAAATTGGCCTGTTTTATCGCAGGCAGCATTTGTTTTTATTCAGACATCGTGAAGTGAGTGCCCTGTTAGAACAAAATGGCCGCCCTCCTTCTCCCTCAGTGCATGTTCCCGCCGTCCTGATAGTTAACCCTCTCCCCCTCCCCTCCAGAGAGTGCAGATGGTTTGTGCTTTAACTTAACGGGTGTGTGCATGGTCTACATCCCTGACACTGTGGGACTTAGTCATGATTCCTGGGAAATCGCTCGCGAGTCTCTGACGCTGGACATGAAGCTGGGGGCCGGGTGTTTTGCTGATGTTTGGTATGGTAAGACTGTCACCTCTTACATTCCTACATTCACTGATGTCCATTAAGACTTTAATATAAACAATATTTAAAGGAACACTCCACTTTTTTTAAATTAGGCCAACATTTCCCCTGCTGCAGTACCAAAGTTCCTTGATTATTACGCCAGTGTGGTGAAAAACCCCTCTGGAATCGAGTCTACTTAGGACGCCAAGGGGTCGTCTGAAGTGAATGCCTGATCAAAAGCTATTATTGTGATACCTTGTTGTGTGGCTAATCAGAGCTGTGTTAGCTTGTTGTAGCTAGAAGGCTAACGGTAGATGTATGATAATGCTAGCACAGGCTAACTAAACAGTGTGAAATATTAATGCTTAATTTCGTAACCTATCAGTATATGAAAGGGTCTATATAACACTTATAAATGTTATTATAATGGTAAACTGAAATGGTCATTATTACGCTTACAGTAAATATATATTATGAACGTGATTTCACAGAATTAATAGTTGAAATACTGGACGTTATAATCAGGTGCTACAGACTATACCTATTACAACTCCAGTGAAACAATAGGATCAATCAGGGTCCTATAGGAGGACCTAATTCTCATGGGGGGACTCGATTTGTCATGACACCGGAATGAGAGTTTAGTTCCTTGAAAATGGCAACTTTTCATTGTTCGTTGATCTTAGTACACAATGTATGTATAGAAGAGTCAAGCGTTAAATAGGAAAATGATCTTATTTGAACATTTTGAATGAGATGCTAACGGTCTAATCCGATTCAATGATTGATGCTAAGCTAAGCTAAAAGTGCTCCGGAGATCAGCTGAATGGATTCAAAAATGGTCAAACTCAGCTATATAACTCTTATAAATCCTGAAATCCTGTAACCATTGACTTCAATGCTGGGAAAAACAAATACTATGGAAGTCGATGGTTACAGGTTTCCAACATTTTTCCAAATATCCTCTTTATTCATTCAACAGAAACACAGAAATGTTTGAAACAAGTAAAGAGTGAGTATTGGATTTATTAAATGAGCTTATTTGCAAAAAAATGTGGATTGTTCCTTTAAATGCAGATTTAGAAACTGAATTTTCATCGAATCGTATCAGTTTCAGGATATCGGTTGCTCACCACACTCCTTTGTCTTTTTTAGTGTCTTTAAATCATCATATTTCCAGATTTGTTGATAATGTAATGATGAATTCAACTAAAAAAACCTTTAAAATTGTCATCTTCTTAAGAAGAATAACAATACGTTTACACCTTTTTAATCCATAATCTGTTAATACTGACAATCTCCAAAAAGTTATAGAGGAGTACTATGTGTTCTGAAGTCATATCATGTATAACAAGCATTTGCGTAAATGATTTAGTAAATTAATACAAGTTGTTAGATTCTGGCCATCAGTGGAGCTTTTAAATCCTGTAATTTTCTGATTCTGTTCTCATTTAGTGTCTTTAGACCTTTAGTGTTCGGTTTTATTGGTTCATTGGTCACAAGACACTGAAATTCAAGAGTTAATTCATCTTTTTTTCTTCTTGGTGGATTGTTTTTGTCCTGTTTGCAGTCATGGTTAAGAGCTGATTATGGTTATAAGAGTCTAAACATTCCTCAGGTCCTCATATTGCATTAGGGCTGCACAATATTGAAAGAAATTGCGATATTTCGTTTTTCTGCAATTATATATTGCAATATGAATACAATTTCTCAAGAATTCATAATTTTGAGTGCTGGGCGAAGATTAATTGCATCTAAAATAAAAGTCTGTTTTGACGTGTGTGTCATACAGTGTATATATAAAACATACATAAAGCAAAACTATACAAAATAATTTTGTTACATATATATTGAAATTTATATATAATTTGTATCACAAACATATATATTTTATATCTAAATATAAATAAACATTTTTGCAAATATATGCATGCATGTGTGTGTGTGTGTGTGTGTGTGTGTATAGATAGCAACTCAATGCATTTAGGCATGTAGACATGGTCAAGACGATCTGCTGCAGTTCAAAGCGAGCATCAGAATGGGGAAGACAGGGGATTTAAGTGACTTTGAACGTGGCATGGTTGTTGGTGCCAGACGGGCTGGTCTGAGTATTTCAGAAACTGCTGCTCTACTAGGATTTTCACGCACAACCATCTCTAGGGTTTACAGAGAATGATCAGAAAAAGAGAAAATATCCAGTGAGCGGCAGTTCTGTGGGTGCAAATGCCTTGTTGATGCCAGAGGTCAGAGGGGAATGGCCAGACTGGTTCCAGCTGATAGAAAGGCAACAGTAACTCAAATAACCACTCGTTACAACTGAGGTCTGCAGAAGAGCATCTCTGAACACATAACACGTCCAACCTTGAGGCTGATGGGCTACAGCAGCAGAAGACCACACCGGGTGCCACTCCTGTCAGCTAAGAACAGGAAACTGAGGCTACAATTCGCACAGGCTCACCAAAATTGGACAATAGAAGATTGGAAAAATTCGAAAAACATTCAAATGGTAGGTTCAGAATTTGGCGTCAACAACATGAAAGCATGGATCCATCCTGCTTTGTATCAACGGTTCAGGCTGGTGGTGGTGTAATGGTGTGGGGGATATTTTCTTGGCCCATTTTGGACAAATTGAGCATCATGTCAACGCCACAGCCTACCTTGTTGCTATTGATGCTGACCATGTCCATCCCTTTATGACCACAGTGTACCCATCTTCTGATGGCTACTTCCAGCAGGATAACGCGCCATGTCATGAAGCGCGAATCATCTCAGACTGGTTTCTTGAACATGACAATGAGTTCACTGTACTCAAATGGCCTCCACAGTCACCAGAACTCAATCCAATAGAGCACCTTTGGGATGTGGTAGAACGGGAGATTCACATCATGGATGTGCAGCCGACAAATCTGCAGCAACTGTGTGATGTTATCATGTCAATATGGAGCAAAATCTCTGAGGAATATTTCTAGTACCTTGTTGAATCTGTGCCACGAAGGATTAAGGTAGTTCTGAAGGCAAAAGGGGTCCAACCCGGTACTAGTAAGGTGTACCTAATGAAGTGGCCGGTGAGTGTACACAGTACACACATATATATTGTGTCAAAACAAACTTTTATTTTGCATTAGATTAATCGCTATTAATCTTTGCCCAGCCCTCATAATTTGACATTGATTGGGATGATTTTGTAGGGGAGAGCGTCTGCATAAAATATAATTTATGACAATTTACAAGCATATAGATACAATAGTTTCCCAATACTGGGTTGCAGCTGGAAGTGCATCCGCTGTGTATAACATATGCTGGAATAGTTGGTGGTTCATTCCGCTGTGGCGACCCCTGATAAATAAGGGACTAAGCCGAAGGAAAATGAATGAATGAAAGAAGAGATTGTTACGTGCTTGTGTTGTTTGTAGAACCAAGTTAAAAGTGAAGTAAACAGTGCTTTATGGTTTTCTGTGGAGTCTAAACAGTATTTCAGGTTTAGAAATTGAACAAATCAAATGTGAAATAACACCATATAGTATTCACTGTATGAATAAATAAATACAATTAGTCTTATTTAAAGCTATAAACTTGTGTCCAGTTGATTTAAATTGGCTCAAAATCTTATATAGTCACATGCAGGCGTTAAAAACGCATCCAGATCAAATATATCACTCTATTAAGTTTAAACTTTGCACAGATCACTTGATCTGAAATGCGGTTTCTGGCTAATTATAATCTCAACTCGACATTGCTAATCCTCTGACGTGACTATTACAGATTAGAACATTGCCATATCTATCCTAAAATGAAATATTGCACAGCCCTATATTGCATAACGCATAAAGATTTAGAATGGGGTGAAGGTAAGCAAACTACACTGCCTGAAAAAAGTCTTGTCGTGGATCCCAGTTGTAAGAGCAACAAATGATAACTTGACATCTAGTTGATCATTTGGAAAAGTGTCAGAAGGTGGATTCATCACAAATACTCACAAATTCATCCCAATCATCACAAATACTGCAGAAGACCTACTGGAACCCGCATGGAGCCAAGATTCTCACAGAAATCAGTCAAGTTTGGTGAAGGAAAAATCATGGTTTGGGGTTACATTCAGTATGGGGGCGTGCGAGAGATCTGCAGAGTGGATGGCAACATCAACAGCCTGAGGTATCAAGACATTTGTGCTGCCCATTACATTACAAACCACAGGAGAGGGCAAATTCTTCAGCAGGATAGCGCTCCTTCTCATACTTTAGTCTCCACATCAAAGTTCCTGAAAGCAGAGAAGGTCAAGGTGCTCCAGGATTGGCCAGCCCAGTCACCAGACATGAACATTATTGAGCATGTCTGGGGTAAGATGAAGGAGGAGGCATTGAAGATGAATCCAAAGAATCTTGATGAACTCTGGGAGTCCTGCAAGAACGCTTTCTTTGCCATTCCAGATGACTTTATTAATCAGTGATTTGAGTCATTGCAGATGTATGGATGCAGTCCTCCAAGCTCATGGGAGTCAGACACAATATTCACTCTTTTTCCACTGCACCATGACTTTATATTCTATACTGGACATTATTTCTGTGACAAGAACTTGTGTCTAAGCAAAGTCAAACCTTACTTTCCTAATTAAATCATTAAAAATCAAGCCATGATCATATTTTATTTTGGTCAAATAAGCGTAATCTAGAGGCCTTTGCCTTTCATATGAGCCACTTCTGATGCCAAATGATCAACTAGAAGTCAAGATATTATTTGTTGTTCCTAAAACTTGGATAGACGACAAGACTTTTGTCAAGTAGTGTATTATAGTTCACGTTTTGGGATCTTACATTAAGTCTCATACACTGTAAAAAAAAAAAATCTATTAATTAATTTCCATATTATTGTCTGTTTTCCATTTATTTGTGGTTGTGAATTGCATTATGGGATGTCAATCTCTGCTCTGTCAAGTTTTGATGTTGAAAATTCAACTCTACACTTTAACAAAGTGGCTTTTATTGACATTTTAGTAGTTTGAAATAATTTATGTATAATAAATAATAATATAAAGAGAAACAAGTCTGTAAAATAACAGAAAATGTACTGGCAGATTATTATAAGGTTTTTGTAGTGTAATATACAACACCAACACAGACAATATATCACTCTAAACTGTTAAAAAGTCAATAAAAGTCACTTTTTACAAACTTTTCAAGGTTAAAAGTTGTCAGAAGAAAGATCAAGGTCAGATAATGCAACTCAAAAGCAGAAATAAATGATAACATGTATCACAAAATATGGAAAGCTGCTCATTTATGGATATTTTTTACAGTGTAACACGCAATTATGAACCAAAGGTGTAAGTTCAGAAAACAGTTTTGAACTCTTAAATCAAGCTTCAGTCATTCTATTAACATGGTGCCGTCGAGTCATTGAAAGGAGGTAAGACTGTAAGTATGAACTGTTTATTATGACTAATGCCAGTTTAGTTGACTGTTCCTCATCTCTGGTCATCACAAGCAATCTTCAAGATAAGTGTGTACTTGTGTGGAAATCTCGCTTTTCTCTCTTAGGTTGCGTCCACTGAAGCGTTTTTCCAACACAGCCTTTTGGGTAGCTCTTTACTTGAAGGGTGTTCATAAGACTGTTATTAAACCTTTATAATGGTGGCATGAGATTTTATACATGCTTATAACAACTGTCGTTAAGTGTCATTCGCTCAGTTATGACATTTTAAATGCAAAGAGGACATTGTTTGTTATGACAACTTGACATAAACAACCTGTTTTTGTCTTTGTCATGTAAGCTTGTCACAAATCCATCATAAACATGATTGTCATGAAGCCATTATAAATATGTCTTGAATTTTTTAACAGCGTCATTAATATGTTTTTTGACCTCAACTACAGAGCTGCAAGCTGAATTAATAATTAAAATGTCATTAAAATGTCATTAAATATTAATGACGCTCTTTAAAATGATTATTGATGCTTTTAATGAGGCATTGTAATGACAAATACAGTTTGTTCCACTGAAAATGTGGAATATCAGAAAAATATTCATGACAATCATAACGGCTCGTGACGATCATGTTTTGAGATTTATGGCAAGTTATGTTGTCTTGGTAACGGCAAGTTGTCATGACAAAGATGAAGACCGGTTGTGATGTGTTTAAGTCAAGTTGTCATAACAAACAATGTCGTCTCTGCGTTTAAAATGTCATAACTGAGCTAATGACACTTATTGTCATTGTTTGTTTGTTACTTTGTCATTGAGTAAACGCAAAATGTTCATGTGTCTATTTACGTGCGAATAGCGTTGTTTATTAGCTCGTGCCGTGTCTGGTGTGAACACAGCATCAGACAGGCATTAACATTTTTCCTGCAGTCACTGATCCATAGGGCTAAAGCAGTCTCCATCCTTACGATGGTCTTGTTGCGGACAGTTACAACCATTTTGCAACTTTGTTGAAACTAATTGCTGCTGTCGTCCTCATGTTATTTCCCTCCATCTTTATGTAACGAACCAAAGTTTTATTTATTCCATAATGGCGCCCTAACTTCTACCTTTAACATGTCCAGAAGTCTTTTTGTGCGATAGTTTGGCATCTTCCTCTGCCTTTTGGGTGCTACCGCAAGTGCCGTGCAGAACGTTTCGTCAACATTATGGGGTTTGTTGGGAGAAAACTTGCAAACATACAGCACAGCACTTCAGAGTCACACTGCTAGCGATCGAAGATTTCTGTAAATTTGGCAAGCTGAACGCATTCTGTACTGTACAGGAGACACAGCACAGAGGAGATGGTCTACAGCCAATCAGGACTCAGAACACAATGCGCTTGTCAAAATGCGCGAAACTGCGAGGTCGTGAAAGTTGAACCGCGTTATAGCGAAGGACCACTGCATTTCCAAAATAACTATCATAATATTCCAAGAGTCTATCTAAGAGATTTAATAAATATTTAAAAATGTGAAAAGGAAGGCTGCGAATTCGAGAGCTTTTGTTTGCGAATAAAATATTTCCCATACAAAATCAAGCAATGAATAATGTAGTTCTCTGCTATATTAGTTTGAGCTGTCATAAGCATGCATAAAATCTCATTCATGTGTTATGACAATCTTATGAACACCCCTTCAATTAAAGTGTTGCCGCGTTTTGTTCAGTCGGATACTCTGTATCCTAGCAACGGTATCCGCAGGCTTTAGCAGATTATTTGTTGACAGTTGCGTGGTGTTGCCCTGCCCCTCCTCCACTGTGATTGGACGGCTCGCTCAAAGGTGACACTGATGGACGCTGCGTTTTTCAACTTGCAATGGCTGAAAAAGTACCATAGCGACCATACAAAAATGCAGCGCTACCATTGACAACTACAGAAAAAACACCTCGATGGACACACAGCCTTACCGCCCTGTAGATCAGTGGTCTCAAACT
>CAIGQV010001262.1:1440860-1500901 GCA_903798115.1 Danio jaintianensis
AACATGCAGTGTTGGTGGTCGTCCAGGAACGTGGTTGAGAAACACTGGTGTAAAGGCAAGCAGATTGCAGTGGATTTAACAACATTTCCCTACAACCTCCTGCAGAAAAACAGCCACAAATCACAAGTACGGTGTATTTGCTTTTGTGTCTTAAAAATAAGATAATATATAATTTAGGTTGCATAAACAAGATGCGTTCACAGAATTTATCTGCAAGTTTGTTTCATTTAATATTAAATCTAACCTTTTTTTTTTTTTTTGGTTGGTTGGTTGGTTGGTTTTTGCATGGATGCACTTATTATGTATAAATATTCGTAAATATAAAAAAACATTTGACCAAATGGTATGTTATATATATATATATATATATATTTCTTATTATTATCTACACTGTTTAATTTTTATTTATTTTTTTACATTTATTTAAGACTAAAAGTTTAAGTCTTCAAAAAAGTCTTACAAACTATCAACAACCAAATGTTAGGCCTTAAACAGTTTTAAATTCACTGCAATATTGTGTTGTAGGTCTTAAATCATTTTAAACAGGTCTTAGTTTCCCTTAATTTTCTTAATCACCAACAATTAATTACCAATTAATTAAAATTTTTAACTCTCTTTAACGATATTGTTTAATTATCTTCCTTACAATAAGAAAATAAGATATAATATTGCTTAAAAGTATTATTTACGTATTTATAGCTACTCTGCTGAGGACACTGACCTGGACGGACTGTTGTGCATACATTTACTTTATTATAGTTGTAATTTATTATTATAATTATGATTTTTGATATAGCTATAGTATTATAACTTTTTTTAAAGAAATGTTAAATTAAAAAAAAAAAGTGTATAAAGCAATTTGAGTTTGAGCAACCTGAGCTGGTTTTAAGACATTATTTAAAATATATTTTTAAATATACATTTAATTTTTTTATTTGGCAAGTAAAAAATATTTTCATTGGCCAAACTGGGTCATAAAAAAAACAAATTTACTCAAGTGTAATTCATAATAGTCTTTAAAAAGATTTTATTTTGAAAACCTGTTAAGTTTGTTTTTTTATTTCAGGGATGTTTTAATATTTTTACTGGAAGAGAAAGCAAAAAAGAGAATAAATTAATTTAAAACTTAAACAAAATAGTTTTTGCAGCATTCATTAAACTGTGATCAAATGATGAAGTGTTATAACAGGTATACTTAAGCAAACCATGCAGAACATTGACTTGCAGAAATACCTGATCTGCGTTATTAATAATTAGAGAGCACTGAAACAATGCAGAAATGAACATGAACTTTAAATGTCATTTTTAGCTAATTACCTTACACGTGTGCTTCTGTGATAATGGCTGTTTTAATTGCAGAATAGTTTTGCATGTTTAACAGTGGTTTACAGTTCTTGTTAGTGCATGAAAATCTTCTTTTGGCTGTTTGTCTTGTTTCTATAGTCCAAATATTGAAAAACTCCTAAATCAAGAAGTATTTTCTAGACAAGCCAAACATGTTTTCTTGTTTTCAGAAATAATGAAGCAAGTTTTTCCTTCAAACAAGCAAAATAATCTTATTACTCACTTATTTTTGAATTGTCATTTCTGAAAACAAGACAATATTTTTACGTGTCTAGAAAACGCTTCTTGATTTAAGAGTTTTGAGATATTTGGACTAGAAACAAGATATATTTTTTTGCGATATGTGCTGCTTTACTGACCATGCTGTGTGTTTGCTTTCAGGCACGTGGAACGGCAACACTAAAGTTGCTATAAAGACCCTGAAGCCGGGAACCATGTCTCCCGAGTCTTTCCTGGAGGAAGCGCAGATCATGAAGAAATTACGGCATGATAAACTAGTGCAGCTCTACGCCGTGGTTTCTGAAGAGCCCATCTACATCGTCACCGAGTATATGGGCAAAGGTCAGTTGTTAACGTAAAAAATGTTGGGTTCTACACAATTCCTTCATGTTGTCTCAACAAATTTAAGTGGATTGAACATGAAACAATTAAGTTGTGCCAAAACAACCATAGTAACTCACCAACTCGCAATAAACCACGCTCAAATATATTTGCGAAGATGTAACTAACACATGTTACTATGAGCTATTAGATATGCCCGTGTCATTTACAAGCACATGCATGATCTCTCTCTAATGCGCACACCCTCATGTCTGTTTGTGACTGATTCAGACTAGGTAGAAATTTAGTTTTAACTTGTCTATAACTTGGCAAATGATCACTCAATAAGCAGGATAATCAATTGCTTGCTGTACGTTAAAGGGTTTTAAATACACAATGTGGCGACAAAAATACACCCAAGTTCTTTTGATTATCCCATTAACTATCCCTGCAGCAGAGTGACGCAGTAGTTACTAATCAAATCAGGTTCTTCTCCTGTCTACCTACTGTAGATCTTCAAAACAAACCTGTGAAGCGAGTCGATAAAACGGTTCATTAAATCTGTAGTATTGACGTCACACAACCATGGGCATTTACTATAGTGTACATACTTTCTGAATGATGACTGAGTGTGAATAGCCAACGCAATCTCACGGCAATTCGTAACTTTTTGATTAAGTGTCTAATGCTGCGTTCACACCAGACACGGATGAAGCGTCAAGCACGAGTGATTTACATGTTAAGTCAATGCAAAGACGCGAATGGACATCCTGCGGGACGCGAATGAGGCGGCGCGAGTTGAGCGTTTTGCGCGACTGAAGCAAGTTGGAAAATCTTGAACTTGAAGTTGAACTTCACTGGACATTCGCGCCACATTAACCAATCAGGAGCTTTCTTTTGTAGGGGCGTGATTATGACGCAGCACCTGTTCTTGGTGTCCCAGGGGAAAAATCCTCCTGCCGACAACGGACAACAGCTCATTAAACTGGGCTCGCTCAGTCGGAAGCACCGCTGAAAGCTTCCATCATCCATGTATAGTTCAAAGTTTATGAGCTTACAGAGCTGGGTGCACCTCAGAAGGGATCTAGTGGACTCAGACACGGCTCCAAACGAATCGACGCTGTTTTTCAGCTTTCCTAAAGCACATAAAGCACAGCTACTCGCTCAATAAAATCCATGTTAGCCATTTAGCAACGAAGCTAAAGTCACCGGGCAGACAGAAGCCCCGCCCATGACGTGAATCCGCGTCTATTGTGAAATGAATTTGACGTGTGAAGGAAGCGTATTTGACACGCGAATGAAGCAAGTAAACTCAACATGTTCGCGCGTCTAATTACGTGCAAATAGCATGATTTATTGATTTTGAACACAGCATAATTTGTATGAATTCGTACAATCTAATTCGTATAATTTAGTACGATTTGCTCATCACCAAATGACGGTTGGGTTTAGGGGCGGGGTTGGGTGCCACGCCTCCTTTTTAAAATTTTACATTTTCGTACGACTGAACTCATACGAATTAGCCACTAAACTGACAAAACGTAAAATACTTAGGTGTTCTCGTGAGATCAGGCTGGAGCAGCAGCAGAACACTGCAAAAGATGCTTTTCTTAGAGGTTTTGTCTTGTTTCTAGTCCAAATATCTACAAATTAAAATCAAAAAGCGTTTTCTAGAATTTTTTTGTTTTCAGAAAAAAATTCAAAACAAGCAAAATAATCTGTCACTGGGGTAAAATAAAATAAACCTGTTTTTAGATTATTTTGCTAGTTTTAAGAAGAAAATCACTTCATTTTGACAGATTTGTTTGCTGAAAACAAATCAATATTATTCTAGAAAAAGCCTATAACATTATAAGATATGAAATACCATAGTCACGGAGTAAAATATTTCAATTTCCCAGACATCCTAAGTCTCTATGGGATATTATATTCATAGTGTCTCACTGATGTCCGTGAATGAGATATAAAGTATCAGAAATGTCACCGCCCCCGTTCATTTTCATTCATTTTGCTTCGGCTTAGTCTCTTTATTCATCAGGGGTCGCCACAGCGGAATGAACCGCCAACTATTCCAACATATGTTTTACACAGCAGATGCCCTACCAGCTGCAACCCCAGTACTGGGAAACACTCTCACATGCACCCATCCATTTTGTTTAGTTATTTATTTTTTGAGGCATGCATGTACATGTTCTTACTGCGCTAAAGCTAACATGTGAATGCGGCACGTTTCAGGAAGTCTCCTAGATTTCTTGAAGGACGGAGAGGGACGAGCGCTGAAACTGCCCAACCTGGTGGACATGGCGGCCCAGGTACGGCTACATCAATCTCAGTGTAAACAAGCCTGGTTAAAGTCTGTGTGAAATCAAAATTTACAGTGTTTATTTAGCTAGCACACATTGTTGTTCTTTAGGTGACCAGTTAATCAATGCAAGTTAATCACTTAAAAAAAACTAAAGTTTGTTTTGGTAATCTTCAATCAAAGTCTGAGCATTTGCTTCTGCGATTGGAGGGGCGGTGCTTCTCTGATGATGTCACTTTGATGCTTCAGCCACAATATTCTTAGCCACGCCCGCTTACCGCTAGTTTGCTACAAGCGAACGATGCACAAAAAGAAAGCCCCGCCCCCTACTCAATACTCAGCTGCAGTTGGAAGTACATCATGACCGTCTATCTCTGTTGACGTCAGTTTGACAGCTTTTGCCATACATATTCTTAACCACGCCTCTCTGGGTGTAAGATTGCTATGAGGCAATGATGCGCAAAAGAAAGCCCCACCCCTTACTCAATATTCCGTTTCAGTTGCAAGTGCATCAGCATACTGAAAGAAAAGTCTCAGCAACTTCCGACTCCTGTGGACATTAAATATAAATAAAACCTCATCTACAGAAAGCATTTCTACACTTGAGTCACACTTAAACATAATTGAGTGACATTAGATTAGAAACGAAATGTTTTCTTAAACATGAAGTGTAAACTCGTCACTGATTTGACTGTTTGTGTCCTCAGGTGGCTGGAGGCATGGCCTACATCGAGCGGATGAACTACATCCACAGAGACTTGCGCTCCGCTAATATCCTGGTTGGTGACAGCCTGGTGTGCAAGATTGCTGACTTTGGCCTGGCCAGACTCATTGAAGACAACGAGTACACCGCCCGACAAGGTAGGAAACAGCTGACACCACTTTTACACACTTTTATCCATCAGCTGCTCTGGACTAGCGCTGTCAAATGATTAATCGCATCCAAAATATTAGGTTGTATGGAAACACTTTACAAAGGGTGTTTTAGTTAATACATTAGTTAACATGAATTAACAGTGAACAATACATCTGTTAAGCATTAATTATTTTTTGTTAATGTTAACTAAACATACAGTGCTCAATATACACTCACCGGTGACTTTATTAGGTACACCTTACTAGTACTGGGTTGGACCCCCTTTTGCCTTCAGAACTGCCTTAATCCTTCGTGGCATAGATTCAACAAGGTACTGGAAATATTCCTCAGAGATTTTGCTCCATATTGACATGATAGCATCACGCAGTTGCTGCAGATTTGTCGGCTGCACATCCATGATGAGAATCTACCGTTACACCACATCCCAAAGGTGCTCTATTGGATTGAGATCTGGTGACTGTGGAGGCCATTTGAGTACAGTGAACTCATTGTCATGTTCAAGAAACCAGTCTGAGATGATTCGCGCTTTATGGCACGGCGCGTTATCCTGCTGGAAGTAGCCATCAGAAGATGGGTACACTCTGGTCATAAAGGGATGGACATGGTCCCGGGTAATAATGGTGGTGTAAATGGCTGGACATGAGGCACTCACAAATGTCCACATGTACACAGGTATTTTTAGTTGTCCCGGCTTTTGTTTAAGAAAAAAAAAAAGTGAAAGCGCAAAAACGCACTGTGATGCTTGTTATGGGCAGGCCGAACCAACAGGGGGCGATAATGACACTTTCATGCTGGGTTTACACTGAATGGGGAATTAAGTATTTCCATGAGTAAATGGCAAACTTGAGAACAGAGGTGGATTACCGTCCAGCGGTCCAACAGGGCGGAATACGCGATACGTTTGCCGCCAACATACAAAATTTCTGTCTTCCGCATTTGGTGTGATTCTAGCCATGTTGGCCAATCAGAAAGGAGAAAACAGCGCACAAGCTGATGTCATGAGGTGAAAACTCCAGTTGTAGTGACCACACTGTACAGAGTTTTGGAAAATCTTCAACCTGGCTGGAGTTTTCAGAAAGTTCTGGTTTCAGTCACTTGATACTCCATTTTTGTGTGGACCAAAGAGTGACTTGGTTTTGTCCACTGCTTTGGGTTTGTCTTCATGGTGGTGTGTTCAGCTCTCACCGCTGTGTTTGTGCATTTGGATGAGTAAAATGCAGAGCACAAATTCCACTTATTTACACGTCACTTTTGCTTTCACTTGAAAGCGTCCCTAACTTCCCTTTAAAGCAAGTCATTTTACTCAGCGGCCATCTTTGAAAGGCCTCTCTAGCATTCTGTTTGAATGGGAAACATCAAATTCTCCAAAACCGTTTGCCAAGCTTACGATTAAATTTCATATTTGGAATCACCAATAAACTTAAGCAACAACTATCTCTTCATTTTAATTTCTAAACGTTTGAATTGCACAACATCAGGATTTTTTCAGATTGGCCAATCTAATGCGCACTCGAAGGGAACGAGCTTTTGACGTTTATATCTTTCTAAATGCTAATTTTGTCACTGTTTTGGAGCACACTAGCTTGTAGATATCCTAAAGACTAACATTCTGATACTCAGGGGCGGATTTAACCAATAAGTGAGGTAAGATGCCGCTTAGTGCCCCAGGAAATCTGGGGGCCCCCAATAAATGTCTAAATTTTATATAGCATCATTTTCTATCATATCCTGTATGGTGAGGGTCTAACAAATACATCTTTAACGTTAATTATTACATCTACGCAAAATTGAAAATAAATAAAATTAAAGGGTAAAGTGCAAAGGGTACATTTTAGGACTGTTGAGGACTTTTGAATTGCTTAGGGCCCCCAAATCAATAAATCCGCCCCTGCTGATAGTAACATCTAAAAAAAAATCTTAATTTCACAGGTTTATGCTAATACAGTTAAGCTAACTGACATCATCTGTCTCTCTTTAAACACTATGGCTGGTGTTGGCCTATGGCCTACTACTGCAGGTACTGCATTTGTGTTTGAATTTACTACTCGACCATTAGAAAATTACCTTCTATACAGTATGAATGTGAGTAGTATGAATGGAACTCGGACGTACTACATCAGCCATTTTGTCATGATCACGTGACCTACCCGCGTCAGTTGCTTCACTTCACTCCCATTCATGAATTTTCTCTCGGGGCATCATGGAATAGTGTAGCGTGCATAGGATGCGCACTTCAGAATCTCACCGGAAGTCTCACCAGAAGTCATCCGGGTACCTCATGCATACTGTTTTTCGAATTCTATGAATTCAGACATACTACTCGCCTCGCATACTGTTTTTAGCGTACTATATAGTATGGAAGTATGCAATTTCGGATGCAGCCCATCACTTGGGAAATAAGATCTTCAGTGCCCTGGTCTCTGAGGTCTGCTTTTGAACATGCTTTAATCACCTCTCCAGTCAATGATATTATCCCAAAACTAAAGAATACAACAATTTATATAGGATAGATCAGGTACATACATTTAATTTCATGACTAAATGTGATTGGTTCTTTTAATAACTTAATGACTTGTGTACTATATGACAGTATATCTTGTGTTGCCTGAGGTGCTTTCTAAAAGTACATTTTGATTTCAAAGAAACTTTCTTTTTAATACATCTTTCTCCAATTTGTGAATTTCAGGGGCTAAATTCCCCATTAAGTGGACCGCTCCTGAGGCGGCACTGTACGGGAAGTTCACCATTAAATCCGATGTTTGGTCTTTTGGAATTCTGCTTACAGAGCTGGTCACGAAAGGCAGAGTTCCATATCCAGGTACGTTTTTTTATTTGTTTATTTTGTTGGGTGATAATGTATTGTGAAATTAACCCTTAAAAAGCATAACATAAAACAACTGCATAAAAAATATCATAAGAGTTCACTGTTAGGAAAGCATTTATATAAAGATAAATCTTTCTTTCTAGAGGCATGTCCACTTTTATTTGGCATCTTATTTCAGACTGACACTGCTCTTTTCAGGCTTTTGTGTTTTTCAAACTAGCTAAAACTAATTATTTAAAGGGCACCTATGATGAAAATCAACTTTTGTAAGCTGTTTGGACAGAACTGCCTGTATGTATAATGTATCCACTGTCATATTGGAGTGATATAAACCCAACAAGTCTCTTTTTTAAAATTTACTGACATTAAAATAGTACTTAAATGCCAGTGATTTTGAGGCCCACCGCAACATGACGTAGGAGTGCGGTTTTCCCCGCCCACCGAATTGATTTGCAGGCGCCATGTTTCTATAATAACTCGTATACACATGTCCACAGAACAGTTCTTTTTGCAAAGAAACTGGGATTAAAATATTTGTTACAACTTTCTGTGATTTTTAGAAGTTTAAAACGTTTTTAGAACGTTGCATGTATGTAATAAAGACAGTAAAATCACCATGTAATTCTTAACCGCTATAATCACCACGGCCGAATGGTGTCAGTAAATGCTAATGTGTGTGTGTGCACGCAAACGGCATTTGTGTGTGACTCATCATTTCAGAAAGGCTTGAATAAACTCCACCACAAATACATGAATTAAACTTACTTGGTATTTTTGACTAATGAGCTGTATTTCAGCTTCATCTGTGTCTGTCTCTGTCACTGACTGCTGTTTATCTGCCGTAACGCGTGATGAGAAGCAGACTCGCACATGGGAACAGTGGGCGGGGAGAAGCAGCTCATTTACATTTAAAGCCACAGGCTACAAAAACAGCTACAATGTATTCAGACACCAAAAGGGGCAGATTCTGGAGGCTATAATAAATTATCTAAAGGGGAATTTTGAGCTGAAACTTTACAGACACATTCTGGAGACACCAAAGTCTTATCTTACATCTTGTAAAAGGGGTAAAATAGGTGCCCTTTAAGTTGCTAAATCAAGAATCTGTGTGAATCTGGGTTTAATTTGTGAATCACCCTTTTAAAGGGGATCTATTATTCAAAAGTCACTTTTATAAAGGGTTTAAACACAGTTGTGTGGCAGCAGTGTGTGAAGATAACCAGCTTCTGATGGTCAAAATGTATTAATTCAATTTTTATAATCACACTTGATGAATACAGTCTGCAGAAACACTTTGATTGACATTCTCCCTTTGTACGTGTCATCAAAGGGGGAAAACCCCGCCCACTAGTGACCATCTTTCCCTCATTAGCATAGACAGCCCTGCGTGAGAAGCAGCCGTCTGCCATTAGAGTTTTTGCACCGTACCTGCTGAAGATAACAGCTTTTTTTGACATTCTTACAGAGATAACAATAGTCCTGTTTTGAATCTGCCACTATGCTGACACACAGGCAGTAGTAGCTCCGCCCTCTTTTAAAAAGAGCACAATCTCATTTGAATTTAAAGCGACAGTCACCAAAACGCCACAATTAGGATCAAAGCCTAAAGGGGTCCGTTTCGGAGAGTTATAAAACATTTTTTGTGAGATATTTCAAGCTGAAACTTTACATACACACTCTGGGGACATCAGAGACTTATTTTAGATCTTGCACATAATAGGTCCCCTTTAATATCATTCATAACTTGCAAATGAAACTGTAATGCATTGATGAAAACTCCAGATCCGAACAAATTGAGCAATCTGGTCTGGAATGAAGGGGGCGCCGGTGTGAATGCCATTGTGTCGACGCAGTATTGAATCATCCACAGATGTTTGCAGGCGTTTCTGCCTTCATGTTGTTCAAATGTGCTCATGTCCCTCATGATGATGATGATGATGATGATGATGATGATGAATGTCCTGGCTACAAAAGTGCAGTTTAATTCCAGAAGCTCTAATCTTTAAAAAAAACAGTCTTAAGTGTAAAAACGGTAAGCCAATGTTGCATCTTCTGGATTTCCTGACAAAGTTGGAACGTTTTCATCTTCTTCTCTAGTAACTGGTCCAAATTTGTCTTTGCAATATGAGTCTGTGGATCTTTATTAGAGTTTATGTTTTAGTAAATTTCACCCCCAAAAATAATTAATAAATCATTAAAAATGGCAGTGCAACAATGCAGTTTGATGGTGTTGCTATACGGTTATATAAAGTGTCCTGTGTGCTTTTTAACATTTTGACATACAGTTGCTGCATTAGTTCTGGGTAGTTATTTGCTGGCTCTAGTCTAAAAATTCTCTGAATGTCTCTATGATATTTAGAGTGGCCACCTAGCTATTTTTTCTGTTGCAGGACAAACGGGAAAGAGGTAGATTCACTACTATTACACTATGCCAATATTGATTCAACATGCTTTTAAATCCCTTTTGTTTCTAACTGGCATTAAAATGTCTCGAATATTCAGTCGAAGTTAGTCGCGGAGAATGTCGCTTTAAGAGCCAATGTGGAAGAGCTTGTTTCACAGTCGAAGCGCCAAAATCTTCGCGTTCTTGGCCTCCCGGAGGACGTCAAGGGATAGGACATTAGGCAGTTCATGACTGACTTTTTTTCCCGAAGTCTTCAGTAGCTATGTTTCCATCCACCTATTTTTATGCTAATTCTTTATATGCTAATTCTTTATATGCGCATAAAAAATCGGCAAGATGCGTATAAATTTTGAAAATGCGCATAAAAAATGTATGCGTCGATAAGAAAAGATGCGCGTAAACTATGATGGAAACACTTTTTCAGCAAATTCCAGTATGCGCATTAAAAAGGTCATGTGATTTTGTTATAAGAGATCATGTGATGATAAAACTGTGTGTGAATGGAGAAACCAGCAGGCTGAGCACACTGTAAAACATCTGAAATGTTGTTTTGGTCATTCTAAAATGGCGTAACCATTTCAGTATTAGTGTTATTATATTATTAATGACCTCCAGAACTGTCAAGAGCATCTGTGCTCCGCGTCTTCAAACACCACCAGGCGTTCATTGTGTGTCGGCATTGTCTTCTGAGGCGCAAGTCATTTATTAAATAAGGAAAAGATACATGCAGCTTCACCTACCTCAATAAATTCTGTTTTTACTGTTGATACTTGGCGCCAGTTAATCAGGAAGTGACGATTTTGTTCTCTTTGACACATTGGATGGAAACGCTGCTTTATTCGCACGACTTTTATACGATATTCCAGTTTTGCACATAAATTTAATGTGCATCTTTGGATGGAAACATGGCTAGTGATGTCCTTTCTGCCCCACCAGAGCTTGACAGGGCTCATCGCAGTCTTCGACCTAAACCTCGCTAAGGTCAAAATTCCTGTCCGATTATAGTGCGTTTTCATCGTTATATTGAGAGATGCCATGCTCAGATGGGCAAAAACCACGAAAGAAATCCTATACAAGGAGCAGAGAGTCAAATTCTATGAGGATTTCTGCGCCTTGGTGGCCAAAAGGGGAGCCTCGTTTAACTACGTCAAGGGTCTGTTGTATAAGCACAATGTTCGTTTTGGAATGGTTTATCCTGCCAGACCCCGTGTGTCACTACTTTGAGTACTACTTTGATTCCCCCGAAGCCGCAGAACGTTTCTATCATTAACACTTTTCAGAGTAATTATTGGGACGATGACTGATTGCCTTTAAAGTACTTACTTACTTACTCCCAGGGCCATTTACCTCGAAGTTGATATTTAGCCTCACCATATTGGTGTTTTGTAACATTTAGTTTTTATGAGGTGAGTTGTTAGCCCAATGCTTAACCCCCAATCTGGAGGACCAGGACACTATGGACAATTTAGCTTACCCAATTCACCTACAGCACATGTCTTTGGACTGTGGGGGAAACCTGAGCACCCGGAGGAAACCCACACAGAAATGCCTACTGACCCAACCGGGGCTCGAACCAGCGACCTTCTTGAATATAGCAGACAAGGACTAATAGGTCAAATCTGTATTATTAGCTTGCAATTTTGGTTGGATCTGGCCAAGTGGGAGCTTCTTGTTCAATGTGTATCTAGAATTCTCATCAGCGGGGAAACTTATTAATATGTTTGTTGGTTTACTTTCACCAAAACTTGACAGCCAAATAGATATATATTGTGTTCAAAATAATAGTTCAAAATGTGTTGAAAAAGTGAGTAAATCCTTAGGCTTGATTTCAGTGGTTTTCTAACAAGCTGTCGTTGGTCCCTAGACACTGAAATCAAGTTACAGTACATTGGGAAGACAGTGAAGCATGGTGGTGCAAGCATCAGGATATGGGGATGCTTCTCCTACTACAGTGTTGGGCTTGTTTATCGCATTCTATTGATCAATTTGAGTACATCAGCATACTTAGAGGTCACGTTGCACTATTCTGAAGAGGAAATGTCCTTGAAATTGGTGTTTTGAAAAGACAACAACCTCAAACACAGCAGTAAGCGAACAGCATCTTGATTCCAGACTAGATTAGTGGCCAGCCCAGTGCCCAGAGCTTAACCCAATAGAAATCTTGTGGGCTGACATAAAAAAAATGCTATTTCTGAGGCAAGATCAACAAATGCAGAGGAATTGTGGTCTGTCATGCAGTCGGTCAACTCCATGCAACACAAATGTGAAGCAGTTTTCAGAAACCATGGTTGTACAAGTAAATATTAGTTGAGCGATTCACTAGAAAGCTAAATCTTCAAGCATTTTTCAGTTAATATAGTAAATATTTGATTTTTTTTTACAAAACAAATGCAAACACATTTTTGAACAGCCTAATATTTCTTTTTCTTCACTTTCTGTAGAGTAATAATACATTTAAGATTTTTTTTCTTTGTGTATTGATTCAGAATGGAATGTTCAATGATTTTTTCAGCTGTAGTTTGAAACTTACACTGGAAAAATGCAGTTTTTCTTCCCTAAGGTCTTATTATGCAGTCTCTTTTGCCCTCTTGTGGCAGAACGTCAACCGTTCATATATATATATATGTGTATATATGTATGTGTATATATATATATGTATATGTGTGTGTGTGTGTGTATATGTGTATATATATATATATATATATATTTGTGTATATATATATATGTATATATGTGTAAAATAATCGGTAACACTTTAGTTTAGGTCACAATTCATGCTATTAACTACTGGCTTATTACCTGCCTTTTATTAAGATATTAACTGTTCATTAGTAGTTATAAAGTATGATCTCATTCTGCATTCTAATCCTACCCAAAACCTAAACCCCCCCATATATTCCTTACGAACTATTAATAAACAGCTAATTAGTAGTTTATTAAGCAAGTGGTGTTAGTTAATGGTTTTTTTAATATTGTGAATTGTGACCTAAACTAAAGTGTCACCAAATAATCTGCCAATGAGGGTAAGCCAAATAATCTTGTTTTTCGTTTTAAGATTATTTCGCTCACCCCATTGGCCGATTATTTTGCTTGTTTTAAGGAAAAACTCATTTAATGTTAACATATTGTTTCAATCCAATTCAAATCTTTTTTTTCTATAGCACTTTTACGTTGTAGATTGTGTCAAAGCAGCTTAACATTTTGCAGTGTAGAAAAGCCGAGGGCCAGATGGCACCCATGAAAGCGTAAAGGTTTTTTGTATGTGTTTTTTTTGTATTCATGTACGAAACATTCGTCATGTAAACAAACCTTGCACACTGAGTCCGATGCGTATTAATTAATCCATCACGAAAACACAAAACATTTTAGAGTCAGTTCAAGCAGTGATACTTTGTTCTCCTCTCTCTTCTCCAAAGTAGAAAAAGAAAGAGGAATAGGCTGCATATTGTGTGGTTATCCAATCCTAGAGGAAGGAGAGTTCAGCTCATTATCAAAGAGCTGCGCTGGATTATCCCCAAATGCAAAGTTTATTTCAGGAAATCAGTGGGATTTTAATACATTGCTTGTGATGCTTCACACATTCACGTACGTAAACAAATCCTGAACAGAGACTGGCAGTACCTACAGACATTATAATTGATGGTGGCCGCGTTAACATGACGAAGCAACGGACCATGCTTTCTGTTATAATGTCTATGGGCAGTATGTCAAATGTATGGACACACACACACACACACACACACACCAAGCAGCAGCAGAGAAGAGGTGTGCCAGTCACAGAATCCAGCATATAGGGGTTCTCAACTGTCCGCCACATTCTGTCTTATATTGTGCACTGTTTGCCATAAAGATATCTGAGGCTCAAATGACGGCATTCTGTATTTAGCTGTTTGCTTGTACGCCTCTGAACTGTCAAAACACCTCTCAAAGTGCTTTTTCGGATGCGAAAAACAGAAAGAATTGAACTCTGTTCGAATTTTTTTATGACGGACGAAGGTTTCAGAGGCACTGTGTCGATACGATTCACACAACGTGAGGTCGAATTAATTTTTTTAACGTGTGAAAATTACGGACAAATAGTTTGGATTCAGTGTGCAATAACCTTTACTGAGACAGGATTGTTCTCCTGCAACACACACTCACATGTTTTCTGCTCAGCCTTCGTACGGCCCTGGAAAAGTCATGAAATTTAGACAAGGCATTTTTCAGGCCTGCAAAAGCTTTGGGAAAAATAAATAAACCCAAAATGTTTTGGAAAAGTCATGGAAATGTGTTTATCAGATATCTGTGAATATATTTGAGATGATAATATTGGGTAAATTTTAAATACTATTGTGCTGTCCATCCCTTCATGTAACGTTCTCTGTGTGGGGTAAAAAGCAAGCAACTTACTCATTCACTTTCACCATAATTCAAGCTACATTTTAGCGTCGTGTCCAGAAACAATCTCTAACTACTGAGGTAAGATGTAAGTGTGGGTGCTAAAGGCACATTGTTTTGTACTATTCTTATAAGTCTTATGAAAACACAAGCCAACAGATTCTTTCTAAAAACCATTTTACAGATTTAAAAATAAATATAAACTCCAGAGATCATCAGTTTTTACAACCCCAGAAAATTGTCATAGATGTTTTGATATGCTGTAATAAATTTGAACGTGTCACTTGTACGTAGACAATACATGAAAGGAGTCATGAATGTTTACCTGAAAAGTTTTGAAAAGTCCTGGAATTTTAGTAGTAAAAACCCTGCTGCTGTGCTTTTTAGGGATGAATAACAGGGAGGTCCTGGAGCAAGTGGAGCGCGGCTACCGGATGCAGTGTCCTCAGGACTGTCCCAGCTCTCTGCATGAGCTGATGGTGCAGTGCTGGAAGAAGGACGCAGAGGAGCGGCCCACCTTCGAGTATCTGCAGGCCTTCCTAGAGGATTACTTCACCGCCACCGAACCTCAGTACCAGCCCGGAGACAACCTCTAAAAGCCATCCTGCCGGACGTACTCGGATCTGCTGGTCCCGGGGGCCAGAACCGCCTCCTCCTGAGCTCCTGTGACTGAACAATCAAGCGTTTGCACACACTTTTCCCCCTCTCCAGGAGTCTATACAGCGAGCCCAAGAGGTAAACGGCGGGAATTGGGGGTTTATTTGGGAAGGATGTAACCATAATAATGATGCCTGTATTCAATGTAAATACAAAGTGCTTGTTTATGGTTTATTTTCGACTTCGCTTTTGGTTCATGTTTTGTTTTGTTTCGTTCTCATGGTTTTTTTTGCAAAGTAACAATTATAGCGGCGGCAAAAACAGATGGTTTGGGTGTTCGTCAATGCGCAACACCAGTCTCAGTGTCTGCTAGTAATATTTGAGCTGAAGATTGTGGTTTATTGGCTCTCTCCTCCGCTGATTGGATAGTGTCAGATGAAGGAGAAGGAAAAAAAGATGTTTATTATTTTAGTGGTTTTCAAATATCTCAATCTGCAAGGCAAACACTGTAAAAATAGCTTTTTTACCTTGAGTTTTGGTCTTGTTTTTAGTCCAAATATCTAAAAAGTCTTAAATCAAGAAGCATTTTCTGGACAAGCCAAAAATATAATCTTGTGTTTTCAGAAATAATGTCAAAATTAAGCAAGTTTTTCCTTAAAACAGGCTGAATTATCTGCCAATGGGGTACGTTAAATAATCTTATCTCAAAGCCAAAACAAGATCATTTTCATTCATTCATTCATTTTCTTTTCGGCTTAGTCCCTTTATTAATCTGGGGTCGCCACAGCGGAATGAACCGCCAACTTATCCAGCATATGTTTTACACAGCGGATGCCCTTCCAGCTGCAACCCAGTACTGGGAAACATCCATACACACTCATTCACACACACTACGGCCAATTTAGTTTATTCAATTCACCTATAGTGCATGTGTTTGGACTGTGGGGGAAAACGGAGCACCCGGAGGAAACCCACGCCAACACGGGGAGAACATGCAAACTCCACACAGAAATGCCAACTGGCCCAGCTGGGACTCGAACCAGCGACCTTCTTGCTGTGAGGCGACAGTGCTAACCACTGAGCCGCCGTGTCGCCCCAAGATTATTTTGCAAAGCAATATTTGTTTTTTGCTTGTCTACAAAATGCTTCTTGATTTGAGTATTTTTAGATATTCGGACTAGAAACAAGGCCAAAACTCGAAGTTAGAAAAGCATTTTATTTTTTTTAAGTGAATTTTGATTCTTTGCCTTTTCTTTAATTTATTTTTTTTTCCAAATAAGATACTAATTTGATTTGACAATGTCGGATAATTATGTCCTATCCAAAGTACTAGATGTTAATCTATAATGTAACAAAAGAAATATTTTACACATGATGTACATTACAGTTTTGTATTTCCAGACCGATGTTAAAGACTGCCATACGCCACCACATCTCCATAGAGAAAACACATCTTGTTCAGTTTCCCAGCTAACAGGAAATTTAGGGGGAAAAACTACCAGAAAATTACTTTGTTTTCATGTTGGAAGAGATGGTTATTCAGATGTTAAAGGCTTTGTTTCCACATACTAAAGCTGTGTCCGAAGCCTGAGAAATGCTGCATTCACATAGAGCAGGTGTTCTCAACATAGAATATACAGTCAAAGTTATTAGCCCTCCTGTGCTTTATTTTATTTATTTAAAGTTATCAGGATGAATGTACTTTTTTTTAAATGTTTATTTAAAGTTTTTTGCTTAATTGAGAGACAAACATAATCGTTTTAATAACTAATTTCTAATCACTAATTTCTTTTGCCATGATGCATAATATTTTACTAGTTATTTTGCAGGATACTAGCATTCAGCTTAAAGTGACATTTAAAGGTGCCATATACTGCATTGGTTTAATAAGTTAAATTGTTCTCTGATATCTACTTAGTAGGTTTATGGCTTCGGTAAGTTAAAAAAAACGGTTTTATAAGCTCATTTATTACTCCATAAAATACTTATAGAATCAGAAGGTCCATGATTGACCATATATGGCTTGTGTCGTGAATATTAATGAGCTCCACTCTGACGTGCCGCTCTCATGCTGCATTCACACCAGACGCGGATGGAGCATCAAGCACGAGTGATTTACATGTTAAGTCAATGCAAAGATGTGAATAGACATCCTGCGGTGCTATTCGCGCGAATGATGCGATTTCTCGCGAATCAGGAGCTTGCTCTTGTAGGGGCGTGATTATGACGTAGCGCCTGTTGTTGGTGTCCCGAGGGGAAATCCTCCTGTCGACACCGGGCAACAGCTCATCAAACTGGGCTCGGCTCAGTCTGAAGCACCACTGAAAGCCTCCATCATCCAGGTATAGTTTCTGGAGGAGTTGATGAACTCACCTCTGAAAGGATCTAGCGGACTCAGACACGGCGCCGAACGAATCTACGCTGTTTTTCAGCCTTCCTAAAGCACAGCTACTCTCTCAATAAAATCCATGTTAGCCATTTAGCAACGAAGCTAGAGTCACCGAGCAGACAGAAGCCCAGCCTATGACGCGAATCCACATCTATTGTGAAGTGAACTTGACGCACGAATGAAGTGAGTAAACTCAAAATGTTCACGCGTCTATTTACCCGCGAATTTATTCTCGCGTTCCGCGTCTGGTCTGAACACAGCATTACAGACACACACAGCATGATGTACGCTGACAAATATAAACCCTATCAGAGTAACGTTAACCTATTTTGATCACCAGATCTGTTGTGGATAACGGCTAAATTATAATGAAACTTGACAAAAGAGATGTAACGCGTTGTATTTTGAAGTCAAAGAAAACACAGCCAGGAATTAATATCAGCATGAACAGATGACAGTTGAGTTGAGGGATTTGATACGATTCAGCATCTACATGTGTTTGTTGAAACAGACGCATCAAATTTCACAATAAACACAATAAATTAACAAAAGATGTAACTAAACATACCGTATGCCTCTTCAGAGAGGAGATGAGTAAATGTGTAATCTCTAAATCTTCCATTTTGCAACCTGAGGCCATTTTGAAACATGTCTAGTGCAGTCGTTGCCCAGTAACACACAGTAAACAAATCGGCGCTCACGTTTTCAAAATAAAAGTCCCACATACATAGTGAGCGAAATGTACGCCTAGAAATAACTAAGGGATGAAAATGATCACTGTCTCACTAGAAAACGTTGTTGCTTATCAAATGGAGCATGAGGCATGCATATTAATGATCCTAGAGCTTTTTTTATGATCTCAGAGCTTGATGACATGGCTGCTCGTCAGGTTCGGATGAACGACCCAAATTAGCCATACATGCAAATGCAGAGGGCATGGCCCGTGAGTCTTGTCACAGTTTGTTTTGTCTGGGGGTTTGTTTTGACCGGGGTTTTAACTCGTGGAATTTACATGAAAACGAGGAAACAGTGGTGTCTGAGGCTCACAGTATGCCCATTTCCATATACTGATCTGTTATTATTCTACTATGCCTTGGTATACCCAGATTTTCATTATAGGGCACCTTTAATTAGGCAAGTTATTGGACAGTGGTTTGTTCTGTTGCCAATCGGAAAAAAACCTTAAAGGGGGCTAATAATTTTGACCTTAAATTTTTTTTACATAGCCCATTACCAACTTTTAATGCCCAGTTACTTTTCGCCCGAGTTGTAGCCTGAGATTAAAAATAAATCCAGTCAAGAGCAATAAATGTTTTTGTATTTAATCTCCCTACTGTTTACTTTCACTTTAGTTGTAATTGGCCGGGTTTGCTTGAAATCTCACCAAGACGCTGACGTTTGAAGGACTCTTAAAGCGACTGTTCACCCAAAAATCACAATTTACTCACCCTTCATTTGCCACAAACCTTTATGAGTTTCGTTTTTCTGTTAAACAAAGAAGGTCTTCTGTAGAAAGCTGGAAACCTGTAACTACTGATTTCCATAGTATTGGTTTCTCCTACTATGGAAGTCAATGGTTGGCAGTTTCAGACATTCTGACATGATGATAAAACTTTCTTTGCATGATTTCTGTAGGCATCTACCACTGCCTGTGGTATACCACAATCCCAAGAGTGCAGTTCTTCATCTTCTCATGTATTTTCAAAGAATTTGATTGTTTTTTTCTGTTAAGACTTTGGCACTGACATTAAATATTTCATATGTTGAGTCTAAAAACGCTTGAAAAGTCTAAAACTCATTAAAAAAAGTCATAAAACTCACAAAAAAGTCTAAAAACTTGAATTTGTTGCTGATGATTAGACGGGACATTATGGTGCCTTTGAAGCTGATCTGAAAGCAGTTTCCTTTATACGGAAATGTTGTTTGTTAAGTCATTGACTGGCTGAGGAGTGAGAAAGCACAGCAGCTGCCTTTGGTTTCGGACACAGCCTCGTTTTAAATTAAATTCATTTTCCTCTGCTGTTTACCACAACAACTGACCCCTATCCGCCTGTGGAGGCCACTCTTAAAATGTCTTTGTTTTAATGTATTTTATTTAATCTAACTTAAATCTGTGTGGAACTGTTCGGATTTGGATCGGAACCATTCCTCCTTGTTGGGGTTGTAAAGTGGGTCACCAGAATGTACTTAAACCCCCTCCTCACCATCATTTCATTTCAGTTTAACAGTATTGTGTCATTATCTCAGCTTAAAATCTGTTTTCAAGCCATGTCATTTTGTTCGTTCGTTTCCCATTTGGAAATAAAAAGTACAATATTTTACACTCTTTATAAACTTTACTCATTTATTTCTCTTATTTTTGATTAAATCCACTTTTGTAAAGATAATGTGACGTAGCAATTCAACAGAAAGTAGTTATAAACATTTATATCATCTGGAAGTATTCACTTGATGTCTTCATATGAGTCGTCTGTCGATTCTCAGAAATGTTTCCTGGTTTTGAAATTAACTTTCTTATGCTACAGTACTTGAGAAACATACGTTTGTTAGTTCAAACATGAAAACAAGATTATTTTGCTTGTTTAAAGGAAAAACTCACTTAATTTTGACCTATTATTTCTGAAAACAAGACAGTAATTGTTTACTTGTCTAGAAAATGTAAGAATTTTTTCGATATTTGGACTTGAAACAAGAAAATCCTATTTTTTTACAGTGCATCAATAGGGGCTTTTGTGCCTGGTAGTTATAGGAACTCAATTACAGGAACTAGCCACCAGGCTGGTCCATGAAAATGATTTCACCCGATTGCATTTGCACCAACACTAGGAACTCTGAAGTGACAAAAACCCGCCAAAACCAATATCAAGTGCTGGATTCAACACAATAAAAATAAACTGGAGGACTGAAAACACTGTGATCGAAGCGGTTTTGTTGTTGTTGAATGATTGAATAAGAGGATCCAAATCTTGTAATTGCTACTCATCATTAAGGCTGTGGGAAAATAACAATGCCACAAAGGCAACAGATAAATACTGCTAGCATTAGCTTTCTGTGTGTTTAGGTCTTGTAATGCTGTAAATTGCTGTGCCGGTGTTTCTTACGACACTGCATTCTCCCAGTCAATCAGGTTAGACCCTACTCTGATATAATAGATAATTCAGTTCCCCAAAAAGGTATTACTGCAGCTGAAATTATTCATAGTTCTTGCTATGCAAACAAACCAAAAAGTGGGTACTTGTGCCAGTATTTCCTCCAGTAGGAAAGCCCTTACTGTGCGTTCACACCGAAGGCAGTGAGAGCGTTCAAGTAGACGAAAGTCATTAATTTTCAATGGGAGCCGGCGGCGAGGAGCGGCACGGCGTGTCTTCGCTGATGTGGGCATCGAGGAGAGTTGAAATCAAGTCAGCTCTACGGTAATGAGCTATGACGCGGTTCGGCAGCAACCAATTGGAATGTAGAAGTCCACCGCTTGAGAGGATTCCAGAGAACACAGTTCTGTGAACTTTTGGTTCCGACCACAGTTGTTCCCAAGGGTTTGAATATTGCGGTCGCCAGATTTCCAGTTATTTACGATGTTATTTTTTGGGACATAAATAAAATAGTTACTGGCGAGTTACTCATGTGCATTAATGTTATATATGTGTTTTTTTAAAAAGTAACTAACTATAACGACAGTACAAAACAGCATTGCTGCTTCAGAATATTTCAGACATATTGGATAAGAGGAGCAAAGCCACACCACACGCAACAACTTGATCTTCCATAGTTAAATGAGTTTGATAAAAGGCCCACAACATTTTCAAGCTAGAAAGCATGTTTTTTATGTGGGAATGTAAGGGATTTGCTGATATGCTGCAACGGCCCCTTTAAGTACGAGATCAAGGTAGCAAATTTTGACGCCGGAGCTGTGCATAGATATATACACTAGATATCGCATACGGACCCTCAGTATGCGTCAATAGCGCCGCCATATTTGTACAGGGCTCCCAGGACAAACATCATTCAACCGCACTAGTCGAGACAGTGTGCCAATGTGAAGATGCTGGACTTTAGCGCTGCTTACGGGTGTAGTAACGAGCAAACAAAGAAAACAAAGCACAAAGGCAGAACATTTCATAGGGGAGATTTAGTTTTTTACATGTTACAAACTTTTGTGCTCAACAAGTAATTATTGATCACGCTGGACACATCAACAGGAGTGCCAATCCTCGTTAGTATAGTGGACAGTATCGCCGCCTGTCACGCGGAAGATCGGGGTTTGATTTCCCAACGGGGAGGCTCTTTCTTTAGGATGGCTGAACTCCCCACCCCGGCTCAGGCTTCAGCATAGAGCTGTCCAAAGAAACAGACCCACAGTGCAAGATTGACCATGGCCTTCTTGTGGTGCCACCTTTTGCGCTTGATGAGCCTCGCCATAACGCTGTGATCCCAAGCTATACAATTGTGAAGAGAGGGAAAAAATTACCCACGGATTCATGACTGCACCGATCCAGAGGGTGACCGAAACGCTAGGGATGGCTGACATGAAACTGACCTTTCGACACAGTGTCGAGATCCCAAAGCACAAGTGTTTCGAAACACCATACCAAAGCACGTTATTGATGATAATACAGTCTCTTACTGCACTCATCATAAGGCAAAGTAGCATCAACCTGCACTGAATTCTAGGCTTATGCTAGTTTTGATGAATAAAATAAGCAAGAAATGTAAAAGATATATGACAACAAGACGCTGCGGTGCTAGAAACTTGTATTATTGTCGGCTGAGTGAACGAGTCGTTCATAACGGAGATTCATTCACAAACGAATCGCTCCCTCCGTCAGAATGAGAAGTGAAAGCGGGAGAGGGGGTGTGTTTCAGGACACGGATTAGATCAAATTTAACAGGGAGGGAGGATAATACATTTCCATGCACACAAACACACACTCTTTATCGGCAATGCCCGTGCGGTCACTCATCCATCGATGTAGAAAAGTGATGTAAAATGATAATTTTCGTAATGACATTTTTTTTTTTTTTAATTTGCGTACTGACCACAGGGGAAAATTCCAGATCATAGATATATGTATATATGTGTATATCTCTGGCTCTGGATGGCCACAGTCCTCCACTGCACCTTGGTCCCGCATTCATTTCAAAGGAGCGCTACCCTGTACTAAAATGGCGGCTAAAATGACCCTGTACTGAATTTCCCTGTGATCTTGGGATCAGTCGTCTTTTAAAGTGTGAGGATGGTAGACCCTCAGGAGGTGAGTGAGGCAGTAAAAATGTTTACTTTCAGAGGGACATTAAGTTTTTATTGGTTCTAACAGGGTGTTTTGCACATGCAGTTGAACCTTCGCCAAAGTCCTGCCCCAATTTTCTACGTCTGACAAGCTTTCGGTGTCAGCATTTGCATTCCCCTGTCAATTTGTGCACTTCTCAAGGAAATAGTGAATAATTTCAGGAAAAATGACATGATTTCAGACAGAATTAGACATAAAGGTCTGCAATATATTCAGGATGTGAGCATAACTCGAAATGAAACAAGAATAGACTGAAGCTATAGTATAGTGATGGGATGTTCGGATCAGTTGAATACAGTTAAAATGTTACATTCCTTAAAATATACACAAACAGTGGCATCTCGAGCAAGACCAAACTGTAATGCATCTATGAAATGATAAAAAAACAGTAAAAAATTAATTCAGTGTTTAGTCCTCAGGTAGTCCACTGTGTATTTTGTCACCTCACAAGTCACATCTCCATAAATGAATGTTATGCGGGCTGTGCCAGTCCAATGACAAAAAAAGATTAGTCTATCAGTCTCAAGTCCTCATATTTCGATTCGTTCGTTCAGCAAATGATGGCACCATTGATTGACAGTTGATGGTGAGCCCGTCCACACAAATGTATTTATTTCATACACTTCTCAAGGTTTCAGAACCTGTGTCAAGATCCTGAACCACAGATGTTTCCAAACACTGCTCTGAAGCGTTTCGAAACACCCAGGTCACGTGACTAAAGCGATTCAAAGGATCAGTCATTTCACAAGTGTTCGAGACCTGGCGAATCTGCGATGGACTGACATGGTAGGAAAGAAAACGACTATCGCACATAGCCTAGTGGTCCATGTGCGGGAATAGTGCAACTGCATTGCGGGCGCCCTGAGTTTGAATCCCAGCTTGTACAAAAATTCTGAATTGACGTCTTTTATTCATTCATTCATTTTCTTTTCGGCTTAGTCCCTTTATTAATCTGGGGTCGCCACAGCGGAATGAACCGCCAACTTATCCAGCATATGTTTTACACAGCGGATGCCCTTCCAGCTGCAACCCATCACTGGGAAACATTCATACACACTCATTCACTCACATACACTACGGACAATTTTAGCAAACCCAATTCACCTATACCGCATGTCTTTGGACTTGTGGGGGAAACCGGAGCACCCAGAGGAAACCCACGCGAACACGGGGAGAACATGCAAACTCCACACAGAAATGCCAACTGACCCAGCCGAGGCTCGAACCAGCGACCTTCTTGCTGTGAGGCGATTGTGCTACCCTCTGCGCCACCGCGTCGCCCCGCGTCTTTTATTAATGTTCATTTTTTTTATGACCGAAACAGCACATATTTATTGACAAAAAGTTAATTTGGATGTCAGACCAACATTAAAACAAAACACATTACAAGGACAGAGCAATAAAAACCCACATTTTAAATGACCATAGTTGCTTCACCTGGGATTCGAACCCAATGTGTCAGCATCGTAGTCAGGAACACTAACTGCTCCACTAAATCACTTGATAGTGTAACCATACAAGCGTGAGGTATAAATCCTCAATTCACATTTCTTTGTTGAAGTTGTTTCAGAGCAATGCCTAAAAAGATTATCGGCATAAATGCCACGAAGGGTCAGTTTGATTGGGTGTTCATGAAAAAACTTCCTAAACATTCCTTTAATAAATGAACATTCAAGATACTAATGCTGGCCTGGTGTCACTGTGTACATCCCACAGTGCCACAGGACATTCATTCATTTTCTTTTCGGCTTAGTCCCTTTATTAATCTGGGGTCGCCACAGCGCATGTCTTTGGACTTGTGGGGGAAACCGGAGCACCCGGAGGAAACCCAAGCGAACACTGGGAGAACATGCAAACTCCACACAGAAATGCCAATTGACCCAGCCGAGGCTTGAACCAGCGACCTTCTTGCTGTGAGGTGACAGTGCTACCCACTGCGCCACCGCGCCACCCCTGCCACAGGACAACACCACTAAAATATATCATGTGTCATTCACCAGTGAGAAAACTTTATAGTACTAAATACCTTGTTTACTTCAAATGAAATCGAAGAACGAACTGAAATGACGCCATTTTGAACAAAATCCAGCTGAAACAAAGTTCTTATTTAGAACCAAAATTAACTTTTGGGGGAGTTTGTTTTGGCTCCTAAACACCTTTGAGCTACCGTTGGTCCATGGTTAGTACGCAATCAGTGGGTGTGTTCTGGAACTCTGCCTTCTTTGCGGTGCAACTTGTTCCCCTTGATTGGGCTCTCATTCAATTCAATTCATCTTCATTTCTGTAGCGCTTCCACAATGTAGATTGTACAAAGCAGCTTAACGTAGAAGTTCTAGTAAACTGAAACTGTCAGTCCAGTTTTCAGAGTTGAAGTTCAGTTTAGTTCAGTTCAGTGTGCTTTAATTTTCACTGCTGAAAGTCCAAACACTGAAGAGCAAATCCATCGATGCGCAGCTCCACAAGTCCCAAACCAAGCAAGCTGATGAAAGCGAAGAAAATAAAAAACCTCTGATATGTCACCCATAATGTTGTGTGCATTGCAATATTTCAAGCAAAACTGTGCTATTACTCTGCTAAGTAAACCTTCACACTCTGCCCCTTATTGGTGGAATGTACAATCAAAAAGATTGGCCACCAGGCTGGTCAAATTTAGCCATGAAACCTCCAACACTAAATTGGCCAGTGTTTCAGTTTCATTGTCCAACCCCTGTGTATATGCAGTTGTGCTTGAAAGTTTATATACCCTTAAAGAATCTGTTAAAATGTGAATAATTTAACAAAATAAGAGAGATCATACAAAATGCATGTTATTTTTTATTGAATACCGTCATGTGTAAGATATTTAACATAAAAGATTTTTACATATAGTTCACCAAACAAAAACATAGCCGAAATTATTAGAATAGCCCCCTGCAATCAAGAGGCATTAAGAGCGGAAGGTGGGGTGTTGGGGTGTGAAAACTTTTAAACAAGATATCCCATTTTTTTCATACTTGGTTGAAATATTGTTTTCTATTTAGTACACTGGTCCCTCGATATAACGCGGTTCACCTTTCGCGGTCTCGCTTTTTTTTAAAGTGCAATTTGACATGCTTTTTTTTTTTTACACTGCATTGTGTTCTGCTTCCTGATTGGCTCTAGACCATTGTCAATCAATCTCCTCCATGTCTCCTGTACAGTACAGAATGCGTTCAGCTTACCAAATTAACATAACTCTTCGAACGCTAGCAGTGTGAGTTCCAACAACAATGCAAAAAGGACTGTAACTGTCCGCAGCAAGACCATCGTAAAGGGGGTCACACACGTAGCACCATGCAAACATAGGTTTCTATCAGGGTAGTCGGCGGCTGTCTGCGGTGCCCAGCTACGACTCAGGACACTGTTCATATTTCTGCCGCGCCACAGAGCGCCATCTGAATAATTTCATTTTAAATAACATGTGAATGTGCGCGTCCGGTGTGTGTTACTTTCAACTGTCATGTGCGCGGCGCATCCGGTGTGAACCTCCTTAAGGATGGAGTCTGCTTTAGCTTTGTGGATCAGTGACTGCAGGATAAAGAACAGTACGCTGGATGCCAACATTATCCGCACAAAAGCTAAAAAGCTTTATGAACCTTTTGCTGACAGCGATGAATGTTTGCACCTGACAACAGGTTTTGATCTTTGCTTTCATTCTATAATACTGGACTTATTTTTCTAGGAAAGTTTGAACTTTGAGAGTGTTTGAACAAGAGAGAAAAGTGTGAAAATGTTAATGCCTGTCTGAGAAAAGTGTATAAAGTGTGCAGTGAGGGGTTTTACAGCCTTAAAACATCGAGAATAATTGTTAAAAATAAAGCTGACCACTTCACGGATTTCACCTATCGCGGGTTATTTTTCAAACTTAAGTCCCGTGATAAACGAGGGACCACTGTACTGCCCTTCAGTAATCACAGAAAATTCTTGCATGTTTCCCGGAACACAAATTAAGTGCAATTTACATTGATCTTCAGATAAGTTTTCACCCCCCCTCCCCCTCATACAGTCACTGCTAGACAGGTTTCAATCTGCAGGAGATGGAGGATTTTTTCAAGAACATCAACTGGGTAAAATGGGTATCGTATGTGTGAATGCAAATGTTAAAGTGTATAAACTTTAAACAGAACTCTCCTCACATATACAGTCTCTCCAGTTTAAAGTGTAGATCTGACAGAGACGTCCCTGCTATATCTAGATTGTTACGAGACAGATCCAGGTGTTTCAGGTGTGAGGGGTTTGATCTCAGAGCAGACGTCAGCGCAAAACAACCTTCATCTGTGACACTACAATCCCACAACCTGTAGAGAACAAAGACACACATAATGATGCTCTGTGAAGAACATGTGCTGGTTCCAGTGTTGTTATTATAGTTTGCATTTCTAATTAGTTTTTAGTTCAATTATTTTGTTTCGGTTGAGTTTTTATTTTGTGATTTCTACTTAGTTCCAGTTTTACTTTTAGATATTCTAGCAGAGTGCCGACCAAAGCAAAGTTTAACGCTTGCACCGTTTACTATAATTCAAACCTCTTTGTGATAAAAATAACTGTTTGAACAGACACTGGATCCAAAAGCATTCAAATACAACGAATAAAACTTTCAAGCTATGAAGAGTTTAGACAATTTTCTTCATGTTAAAGACCGTACTGTTTATGTATTTGCATATAGTTAACAATTTTTGGCAACTGAAGAAACGTTTTATAGAAAAGATGCTTTTGTATACAATCATGTGCTTGACTGATGACTGTTTGGCTGTAAAAGTGTCATCTACAGTTACTTCTATAAACATCCGCAGGTCAGATTTTCCTCCCCAAAAGGAGTGCTTATTAATTTGGAAAAAATTCTAAGTTAATTATAAGTTTTCTATTAGTTTTCATTCATTCATTCATTTTCCTTTGGCTTAGTCCCTTTATTCATCAGGAGTCACCACAGCGGAATGAACAACCGACTTATCCAGCATATGTTTTACACAGCTGATGCCCTTCCAGCTGCAACCCAGTACTGGGAGACACCCATACACACTCACATTCACACACACACTCATACACTACGGACAATTTAGTTGATTCAATTCACCTATAGCGCATGTCTTTGGACTGTGGGGGAAACCGGAGCACCCGGAGGAAACCCACGCCAACACGGGGAGAACATGCAAACTCCACACAGAAACGCCAACTGACCCAGCCGGGACTCGAACCAGCGACCTTCTTGCAGTGAAGAGACAGTGCTAACCACTGAGCCAACGTATCACCTAGATTTAGTTTTCACTTATTAAATAGTTTTATTTCAGCACCAGACCTTTTTAATGCAGATATTAATATACAGAGATTATTTTAAGCAGAAACGTCTTTTCTATGCTCTAATGGTGCGTTCACACCAGACGCGGATGAAGCGTCAAGCGCAAGTGATTTACATGTTAAGTCAATGCAAAGACGCGAATAGACATCCTGCGGCGCGTTTTGTGCAAATGAGGTGGCGTGAATGGCGTGATTTGCACGAATGAAGCACCGCGAGTTGAGCGTTTTGAGTGTTTGACGCGTTTAACGCACAAATCGCACAATTCGCTCGAGTTGGAAAATCTGAACTTTAGTGGACATTCGCGCTGGGTTAACCAATCAGGAGCTTGCTCTTGTAGGGGCGTGATTATGACGTAGCGCCTGTTGTTGGTGTCCCGAGGGGAAATCCTCCTGCCGACACCGGACAACAGCTCATCAAACTGGGCTTGGCTAAGTCGGAAGCACCGCTGAAAGCCTCCATCATCCAGGTATAGTTTCTGGAGGAGTTGATGAACTCACAGAGCTGGGTGCACCTCTGAAAGGATCTAGCAGACTCAGACACGGCGCCGAACGATTCTACGCTGGGTTTTTTTAGCCTTTCTAAATCCCACAGCTACTCTCTCAATAAAATCCTAGCTAGAGTCACCGAGCAGACAGAAGTGAAGTGAATTTGACGGCGAATGAATCGAATTTAACGTGCGAATGAAGCGAGTAAACTCAAAATGTTCACGCGTCTATTTACTATAATGGATGCCATATTGTGCCCTTCGTTTGTAAGAGAAAGTCCCACATTCGAGATATTTGCCATGGAGGCCCAACAGCTGCACAAGGTGGGGGAACCAAGGTTGGTTGCACCACATCAGGGCTACGAGGAGAAAAGTGCATCTCATTTTGCTGACTCGCTTGATGACCTGCGGTATCAGAGTGATCCGGGGAAATGCAGGTGTACAGGTGAGCATTGGGCCGGTCTAGGTAAATAGTATCAATGATGGGATAAAAAAATCTGCAGGTTCCATGCGGGTCTAGTTATAAGTCAGCCCATAAGGAATCTGCATGCGCAACAATTTTTGAGCGTTTTTATATTCATTTCAGTAATATTATTGAATAATATGCAAATGTTTAGATCAATTCAATTTGTAAAGTCATATTTTCTGTCTTAGTGGATGTTATATAGGACATGCCTGCTGTAGCTTTGTTTACCAAACAAGTGGTTCTAAGTGAAGTTTCACAAACTAATTTCGAGAGGAGCACGTGATATGATTGATCGCGGCTGGTCTCTCATCTGTAATCATTAGCAAGCCAATCGGATTATTCCAAACTCACTATAAATAGTCCGTCTAGCCTTACGCCCTTATCTTCGTTTTTTGAAGAATCCCCCCCATCCACCTCCTCTCCCCCTTTCCTCCTTTACCAGGGGGAGCTCGCGAGAACTACCTGATCTCGGACCCCCTTACATGCACAATGACCAAGCAGGAGCCCTGGGCTCAATTATCTCCGAGCTCAGGGTTCTCTCCCGGGACAGCATGCCAAACCTGTTATTATTATCAAGCAATATCGAAGTGTGAACGCTTGAATTGCATTTTAATTAGATTTTTTGTTGTTGTTGTCTAGTTTGTGTTAGCTCATCAGCTCCAACACTCTGAAAATCATACATTTGCATATATATTTCCAAAATTCTGCATAGAAATGGCAAATAAAAATAAAACTCAGCAGATTCTGTTTGGCTCAGAGTGAAACTGCTATTACTAATAGATGAACTTACTTCAGTATTTCCAGTTTACAAAGGGGATTCTCCAGTTCAGCAGAGAGTCGCTTCACTCCTGAATCTCCTAATTTATTTTCTGACAGATTCAGTTCTCTCAGGTGTAAAGGGTTTGATCTCAGGGCTGAAGCCAGAGCAGCACAACCTACATCTGTGATTTCACAATAGCCCAACCTGTAGAAAACAATGACAAACACTTTCAAATGCTTGCAAATCATTATAGGATTAGTTCAGCCAGTAATGGAAATTCTGTTCTTAATTACTCAGGCTCATGTTAGTACAATCTCCTGAGACCTTCGTTCTTAGTGCACAAAAGTGTTGTGACAAGTTGAACCACTGAAGTCACATTGACTGTATATGGAGGATAAGGGAGCTCTCAGGTTTCATCTGAAACAACTTAATTTGTGTTTCAAAGACGAGTAAAAGTCTCAGGGGATTGGAACGACATGATGATGATTAATTAATAACCATTGGTTCTCCCCGTGTTGGTGTGGGTTTCCTCCGGGTTCTCCAGTTTCCCCCAGTCCAAACACATGCGCTATAGGTGAATTGAATAAAGTAAATTGGCCGTAGTGTGTGTGTGAATGAGTGTGTATGGGTGTTTCCCAGTACTGGTTTGCGGCTGGAAGGGCATCCGCTGTGTAAAACATATGCTGGAATAGTTGGCGGTTCATTTCGCTGTGGCGACCTCTGATGAATAAAGGGACTAAGCTGAAGGAAAATGAATGAATGAATGAGTTCAGTGCAGACTGTCCACCTATTTCGATGCACATGGAAATGCCAAGATGTGCATAAATTTTGCAAATGTGCATAAAAACTTGAGTAAATTTTTTATCCGATAAGAAAAAATGTGCATAAACTACGATAAAAATGCATGTACCAAATAAATTCAAGAATGTGTATCAAAAAAGTCAACAATTCATCAATGATTTTCTTTAAATAGATCATGTGCTTACAAAAATGGGCATGATGAAAAAAAATTCGCACAAAAAATTGTTGTTTTAACCCCTTTAATACATTTACATGGACACCAATAATCCGATTTTAATACGATTAAGACAATACTCTGATTAAGAGTCTACCATGTAAACAGCGTTTTCTGATTAATCTGATTAAGGTCATAATCGAACTAAACAGAAATCGGATTAAGACATGTGGAGTATGCCGATTTTAGTGGCATTATTGAAGTGCAGTACAGACATGTAAACACCACAATCAAACTATTACCGTCGTGTAGGATTGTCACCGCATTTTGCGACAGGATAGTCCATACACACACGGCTGTTTGACACTATTCTCTGCACCTACCGAGTCAGTGAAGGACCACAAACACACACACCGTGAAATGCAGAGGTTTTTTTCTCCCATATGGCGTGCGGTATTAAATTCCATTAAAACAACACTCTTCCCGCAGTTCATATTCGCATCCAATGTCTCGATTGTCACGGGGGGCATGCATGAAATGTTCCTGAATGAAAGTGCTGAAGTTAAAGTCTACAAATTAAAAATGAAACGCCTGAAATTACATGAAACTCCAGAGGAAACTGTGGACAGCGCGATGACGCAATGACGTTAATCGAATTATGGGCTGTAACATGTAAAACGGGATCACGAAAGGAACATTCAAAAAGCAACTCATGTAAACACCTTCATCATATTATTGTCTTATTCAGATTAAGGCAAATAATTCGATTACTGATGTCCATGTAAACGTAGTCAGTGATGCTGTAAAAGGAACCATATGCAATTGAAAAAAAGTCACATTAACCGTTCACCAGAGGTTTATCGGTAGGGGAAAAACAATAGCTGTGCATACACCCTATTGAGTGTGGTTCATTGATCAAACCTTGACTGGCTATCAGACTGGTTGACTGTACTGGTTTATGGTTGCCTGGCTAAAATACTGTATATATTTAAAAGAAAGAGATCAACTTACTTTAGTGTTTCCAGTTTACAGAGAGAATCCTTCAGATTGGCAGAGAGGATAGTCACTCCTGAATCTCCAATAGGATTCCTGGACAGAGTCAGTTCTTTCAGATATGAAGGGTTTGAACTCAGAGCTGAAGCCAGAGCAGTGCAACCCTCGTCTGTCACACCACACTTTATTAACCTATAAAGAACAATCAAATCAATGTAAACTATTAATATTAATTAATATATAATTAATATATTTATTATATTAATAAATATAGCAATTGGTAGCAATTCTTATTAAGTCAATCATAAAGAATCATTACATTCAACCAATTCATTTAAACCAGCTTATCCAATGTCTTTAATGAATCCTTCATTAAATCAAAGACTCTCAGATTCAATCATGAATGTTACACCACTCTGTTTCTAGAAGACAACTATTTTGCTTTGATTGGAGCAATAGTTGTGTCCCAAATAACACCCTAGTATAAACTATGCACTTATGCATTATGCACACAACCGTCAGGTGTAGGGGTCACCACACTTGTTCCTGGAGGGTCGGTGTTAGAGGTGTGAACCTACACTGGCCTCACGGTTCGGTTTGGTTACGATTATCATGCCATCGATTCGGTTCAATTCGATATCTCGGTGCATCACGGTGCGTTGACGATGCTTTCCATACACAATTTGATATTTTACTCCACAGAATTCTTGTATTAAAATGTATCATTTATAAATACATTTTCTGTGTGTTTGTAATACAATTTTGTCCTTTAATACAAGCAGTCAGATGTATGTACTGTACCTTTAATTTGACCTGGACAAAGAAAACACTCTTTTTGAATGTATCAAGCAAAACTCAAGTACATGCACAGAACAACATGAGCATTTAAAACAAATAAACAATTGTAAATATTATTCCGCTTGCTTTTTGAGCATTGTTGAGCGAGTTAAACGCCTATGATTGGTCACACGCCTAACAGAAAGGGCTGCAATTGGCTCTAACGCTCTGGCGCTGTTCACCGATAAGTGACACTGATAAACGGCAGCGGCGATCACAGCTGATCCATGATAGATGTGGTGGTGAAAACTCGCTCTGCAGACACTCTCGTGTCTGGATCCACAAGTAGTGCTGTAACAGCCGATAGGAGAGGAAACGTGTGCAGAGTTTCTGCGTTTTTAAGTAGTTGGAGTGTTTTAATTACTCGCTCTCACCTCCCTCGCCATAGTAACCTACCGCAATATAGCGCATATGAGATAAATGACGTCAGTACGTAATAACCGGTTAGGATCTATTACTGAACTGATACTGAATTGTCCGGGTCTGCATCACGGTTTCGCAGAAGAAACAATTAATTTTGACACCCCTAGTCGGTGTCCTTCATATTTTGGCTCTAAGCCTAATCGAACACACCTGAACAAGCTAATCAAGGTCTTACTAGGAATGATTGAAACTTCCAGGCAGGTGTATTGAGGCAAGTTAGAGCTAAACTCTGCAGGACACTTTCGACACTCCACTCTAAAGGCTGATTTTTACTTCTACGTCAAGCGCACGCGTATGGTCTGGCGCAGCCTTCGCGCAGTTGCATAGCCCTCGCCATGGCTCACGCCGACGTTGACGCGCATTATGGCAAGTCAAAGAGGTCATAATTACGCTATTGATCAATTGCGTTTACAAACAAAACACCGCATTTAACGAGATGCTGCTCGCTGCAGAACCATTTGGGCTCCAACGAGGGGGAGCTTGAGCTCCAGCTCCTCCTCCTATAAGCTGTTTTAATGCGTTCCCTCACCCCACCCCTAACCCCAACCCCCAGTGACATCACTAGTAGAAGAAGTGTAGCAAGGAGGAGCTAGAGCTCAAGCTCCCCCTTGCTGGAGCTCAGCTCTGCCCATGTGGCTCTGCAGTGAGTACCACTTGCATTTAACAGCGCTAATACCATTTTAAACGCCGGTAAACATGCCGTGCTGATTGCAAACGGCGCAAATAACGCGCGTAAACTTTAAAAAACCGCTGTTTTTAACATGTTAGTAAAACGCGCGGCTTTTAACGTGTTCCACTTGCCACAGGACGCGGTTTAAAACGCTGTTTTGATCCCACAAAAACGCACGTTATAAACGAAATTCAATCAATTCAATCAATGATGAACAGAATCAGACCAGACTAATTCACCACGGATCATGAGAAAGTCAAGAAATGTTTTATTTATGTTTTAATTCATATTTTGTAATAATAAATCTAATTTAAATAAACAATTGCTCAAGCTAGCTAATGGCCACTGTGTGGATAACCGTTACTGCAGTGCCTTCTCCTAAAAATTTGACTTCATGAAGTTCATCCTATTTCACCAAGGTCCACTCATTTTAAAATTTCTGGCCTGGCCCCTGTCTCCAGGACTGAAGTTGCCCATCCCAGGCCTAGATAAAATAAAGTTACAGTATTGAGTCAGTTGCTTTTGCATACAAGGCTAGACCTGCTATGACAACATGAAAGTGCCCGCTCACTTTTGCCAAGGCCAGTCCAAAAATACACTTCCGCTGATGCCATCTGTCTAAAATGAACATTTGCAAGTATAAAGACGTGGAATCGATCTATGGTAAAAGGTAGTCACTTCTTCCGCTAAAACGATCTGTGGTGAATTAGTCTGGTCTGATTCTGTTCATCATTGATTGGGTGAGAGCAGCTCAAGCTAACTGGCTGTGGAAATCAGCGGGCGTGGGATCAAAACGGCGTCCTGTGGCAAGTGGAACACGTTAAAAGCTGCGCGTTGTACTAACACATTAAAAACTGCGGGGTTTTTTTAAGTTTACGCGCGTTATTTGTGGCGTTTGCAATCAGCACGGCGTGTTTACCGGCGTTTAAAATGGTATTAGCGCCGTTAAATGCGGCGTTTTGTTTGTAAACGCGATTGATCAATAGCGTAATTATGACCCCTTTGGCTTGCCATAGCGCATCTCTCAAAAAATTTTACTACACGTCGCAACGATGCGTAGCGCAAGCTCTGTGATTGGTCAGCTTGCTAGCGGTGACAAGTGCGGGCGGTGCTGAGAGCCGCGAGCCCGATGGAGCGAGTGTTTACAGAGTCGCGAGAGTCCCGTGAAGGAGCTCCTTTTGTTTTGTGTTAACCTCATGATTAAAGTTGTTGCACGTCCACCAGTTCCCGCCTCTGAATGAGCGAGTTTGAACTACTTGTACATTAAGGTAGCGTTCAGAAAAAAACAAAACACCCGCAAAGAAACTCGACACAGAGGAACATAAAAACCTACTGCCAGCTAGCAGTTTCAGAAGTGTTATTGCAGAGCAACACAAACAGCACACAGAAGTATAAATGCACAGCTACACGCAAGGCATGTGCCGTGAGTCACAGCGATCACTCCATGCAGAAGTATAAACCAGCCTTAACTTTTGGTTTGTCATTCATCATCAGAGTCTAAAAGCCCTCCACTACATACTGCAGTACAGTGTGCCTGTGAGGATGTTTACCATCTGTTTGATGCAAAAAGTGTAAATAATCATTAAAGCAATACAATTTTCAATTAAAAACTCAACTAAAATAATTATTTCCAAAACAAGATGAGATCAAGTACTTGAGCACCACTTTGGGTCTATCGGTGCCTGCTTAAATTTATTGTAAATCTTATGGGATGATACTAACAGAGAACAGAACTGTAGATTTGAAGTGCTCTGCTGATTTATACTAAGTGGGATTTCTCTCAAAACAATTTAAAGGGGCTGAGCCAATATTCTGTCCAGGGGGCTCAGAAACCACAGTAGTGCCATTGGCAATCAGTTCAGTCAGAATTTAGACAAATTACAAAATACCAGGAGTGGTATAATGACCTCATAAACTATGCCAGAAAATGTATAATTATAAGGATTGTTGATCATTTACTTGCCATCCACTTGTTCCAAACCTGTTTGAGTATCTTTCTTCTGTCGAACACTAAGACAGATATCTGAAACCATTGACTTCCAGAATATTAGTTTTTTGTACTATGGAAGTCAATGGTTACAGGTTTTCAGCTTTCTTCAAAATATCTTCTTTATTGTTCAACAGAAGAAAGAAACTCATAAAGTTTTATAACCCCTTAAAAGTGAGTGAATAGTGTGTAAACAATTTTTTGCTTGAAATATTCCCTTAAACCAGGAGTGTCAAACTCAGTTCCTGGAGGTTCGAAGCCCTGCACAGTTTAGTTCCAACCCTGCTCTAACACACTAAAGCCACATTCACACTGCACTTCTCAGCCCATAGACTTCTATTCATACCCAAGCGAATGCGACAGACCGGAAACGCAAGCTTGTGTGACAAGTTTCTCAGTTTGCTGGGTTGCTGGGTCTAAGTTCAAGCTTGGTAAATTCTGACCTGCGAAATCGCATCACATGACTGCGTGAGACCAATCGAAGATCAAAACATGACCTCTCTCTACAGATATTTTAAATATGGAGCAATCGCTCACTTTTTTAATGTCTAATCATCTTGTTTAATCTCACCCCTTTTCACAGCGACGTACGACAGAATTTTGCATGCTCTAACTTTAGTGTGACCGCGGCTTTACCTGTAGGTTTCAAACAAGCATGAAAGATTCAATTAGTTTCATCAGGTGTGTTTAATTAGAGTTAAACCTAAACTGTGCAGAACTGTGCAGAGTTTAACACCTGCTTCAAACCATGACACCACATTTTTTTTCTTCACCTTATAATCTGTTGCTCATAATTAATCATAATGATTTTTGAGAATTGAATTTTTTGCTTTGTTTTGGTGTGAAAAATATGATTCAACGGCCATTCAATGAGTAAATGTCAGAAAGTCAGGATCCTGGGTAATGGGCCTCCAATGGGAACCGTATACTGTATGTGGAAGACCATTAAAACGAACTGTGATTAATGTACAACAACTGAAAATATTGACTATGCTCAAAACATGTTGATGTAATGTGAAATTATGTATGAGTAGAGTTGCTTACTTCAGTATTTCCAGTTTACAGCGGGGATTCTTCAGTTCAACAGAGAGTTGCTTCACTCCAGAATCTCCTAATTTATTCCCAGACAGATCCAGATGTTTCACATGTGAAGGGTTTGATCTCAGAGCTGAAGCCAGAGCAGCACAACCTTCATCTGTGATATCACAATCATTCAACCTGTAGAGAATAGCCAACTTCCTTAGTTGAAAACACACAAATCAGAATAACTGTGTTCACCAAAAAACTAAGGCACATCAATTAAAACCCTTTATTTTGTGGAAAACAAAGTGATCAAAATCAGACAAAGTCAATGATGACAACAGGACACTGAAAAAAATCTTAAGGTTACAGCACTCAAAAGTGAGTAGGTAGCATACAGGCCCTTGTTTTGTATCACTTCCGCACGTGCAGCAAGAGGACATCAGTAGTATCTCAGAGGACATTTAGTCAATAGTCTCTTACACTATCCTCTCACAGACATAACTAGTCTCCACAGAACAACAATATTTTTTTTACAGCACATCACTAGTCTCTCATAGACATCACTAGTCTCTCATAGACATAACCTGTCTCTCACAGGACATCACTAGTCACTAGTTTCTCACAGACAGACATTGCTTGTCTCACAAGATGGGATGGATCTACTCCAGAAACCACCCCCACAGAGCCTTCTGAGCCTAGCAGGCCTGACCACTCTTGGTGACTTGGGCAATGCCAAAGCATTCTACTGGGCCTTTGAATACGTTGCCGTTAGGGAGGCCTGGTGAAGAGAGTGGTGGTCATGGCTGTTGGGCCCATTGCTGACAACTGCGGCCCAGCGGGTCTGTTACTCCCTCCCGACGTCAGAGGGGAATGAATATGACATAGTGAAGAGGGAGATACTTGCTCATTAGGGTCAAATTACAGAGTTTAGAGCACATCGATTCCAGCAGTGGGCACTGAACAAGCGTGCCTAAGCCAAGGAACAGGCACTGGAGTTAAGACATCTGGCCTGGCTCTGGCTGTTACAGGAGCAACCAGGTCACAGAGAGGCTTGCTATCAACTGCCTGCTGCAGGTGATACCCTCTCAGCATGAAAACTTGTCCTGCTATGCAACCATCGAGCTGGCAGAAGAATCCAAACCCCAGGATGCAAGAGAGAGTGGAAAAACCCTGGAAATAGCAACCTGTGAAGGGTATCATGCGTCCAGTACACAGACAAGCGCCCCCTTGCAAAAGGATGAGATGATGTCCAAACTGTCACCAACATATCCATGATGGCACGTCTCACCAACAAGTGCGCCTGGTCAGTGCTGACCTGACTGAAGCAATTCGACAGGAAAACAGTGGCCCCACTGAAACTTTTTCAGAGGCTCCTGGGTCATATGGCATCAGCAACCATGCTGCTTGGATTAATACATATGAGACCACTTTAGTACTGGCTTCACGATCGAGTTCCCAGATGGGAAAGGTGCATGGGGACATACCGAGTGACCATCACTCCCTTATGTTGCTACATCTTCAGTCCCTTGAAGGACCTTGTGTTTCTACAGGACGCCATGCTCTTTGAACAATTGTCTAGGCATTTTGTCATCATGACAGATGCTTCCAGTATTGGCTTGGGCATCATGTCCAATGAGCATGCAGCCTCGGGTTTGTTGACCGGACCCCTGCTGCATTGGTATATCAATTGTGATGGAGCTGTTAGCAGTGTTTCTCGTTATCTATTTATTTTGCATGATAGGTGCCCTTTAAAAATCCATCTGTTTAGCTGTGCCTTTACCGAATGAGCATGTCCGACAGATCGCACTACAGTATTTGTCTTTCTTTTGTTTTTCTACCTTTTAATCACATTTTAATCTTGTTTTTAATAATTTAATTCTTTGTTGTTTTTATTTTTTATAATTATTGTGTAATTATTATACGATTCTTTATGTAAAGCACTTTTAATCACCATTGTGTATGAAATGTGCTATTTAAATAAACTTGTCTTGCCTATTGTTTCACATCTATGTTTGCTGCCTGCCCTTGCACTATTGCTTTGATTCTGGTGCTGTGATGTGTGCTGCCTGTCCTGATCTTCTGCCTGTTTGCCCATTGCCTGATAAACTACATCTCAAATATATGTAACACACGAAATATGCTTAAAAACGTCTCTTTAGGTCAAATTCAAATAGGACTAAGCATTCATTCATTCATTCATTCATTTTCTTTTCGGCTTAGTCCCTTTATTAATCTGGGGTCGCCACAGCGGAATGAACCGCCAACTTATCCAGCATATGTTTTACGCAGCGGATGCCCTTCCAGCTGCAACCCATCACTGTGAAACATTCACACACATACGATACGGACAATTTTAACTTACCCAATTCACCTATACCGCATGTCTTTGGACTTGTGGGGGAAACCGGAGCACCCGGAGGAAACCCACGCGAACACGGGGAGAACATGCAAACTCCACACAGAAATGCCAACTGACCCAGCCGAGGCTCGAACCAGCGACCTTCTTGCTGTGAGGCGAATGTGCTACCCACTGCGCCACCGTGTCGCCCTAGGACTAAGCACTGACCTCAAAATGTAGGAAATTGTAGGTTGTTTTCTCGTTTGATATCCACTGTGCATTATTTATTTTGATTCCAATTATCAGTTATGGCAATTATTATTATTATTATTTTACTTTTTCTCTTTTTTAGCTCTCATTCCTCTTTTTATAATTAATCGTAAAGATTTTTCCATGTATTATTTGATCAAAATGTAATTTCCATTGTTTTACTTTGATAAAACAATGTGAGACAATGTTTGTGTTTGCGTGACTATCAGAGTTATGTAATGTAATGTATATTTATATAGTGCATTTATTGTGTATTGTGTATGGCCATACACCCAAAGCACTTTACAGTAGTGTAAGAGGGTCTCTGAACCTTACTTCAGTATCTTCAGTTTACAGTGAGGATTCTTCAGTCCTGTAGCCAGCAGTTTCACTCCTGAATCTCCTAATTTGTTAACAGACAAATTCAGTTCTCTCAGGTGTGAGGGCTTAGACCTCAACACTGAAGCCAGAACATCACAACCTTCATCTGCGATTCCACAATCACTCAACCTGCAAAAAGATGAAAATAATGGTTAAACATTTTCAAACATTTTTAAATTCTAAATTGTGTTAATATTATCATGTTTTTACAAAGATTTAGAAGAAGAAACATAATGAACTTGCAGTGACTTCGGGAGCAAACACATAAAAATGGGTGGAAACATAGCAAATGAAACATGCTGCCGTATTGCTCTATTAATGGATAAGTTGCTCTACATGTAAGCTATTAAGTATCATTTTACTTTAAGGCAGGGGTGTCCAAACTCGGTCCTGGGGGGCCGGTGTCCTGCATAGTTTAGCTCCAACTTCCTTCAACACACCTGCCTGGAAGTTTCTCGTATACCTAGAAAGAGCTTGATTAGCTGGTTCAGGTATGTGTTGGAACTAAAATATGAAGGATACCGGCCCTCCAGGATCGAGTTTGGACACCCCTGCTTTAAGGGAAGTGGTTTTCTCAGTGATACTTACTGAACTGATCTGGACTCCTGAATCACAGGCAACAGCTTCTGAAGAACGTTTAGTTTTTCAGCTTGATTTGAGTTTCCCCCTACAAATTTACTGAGACGAAACTCATCCAGCTTCTTCTCTGATGTCAACAACACAAAAACCAGAGCCGACCACTGAGATGAAGAAAGTTTGGCGTCGATTATTTTCCCAGATAGCAGACTATGCTGTATTTCCTCCACAAGTGAATGGTCACCCATTTCATTCAAACAGTGGAACAGATTGATAAACTTCTCTGGGGAGTGTGTGGTCCTGATTTTCTTCTTGATGTACTCCGCTGTTTCCTCTGTACTTTCAGTGCTGCTTTTTATTTGTGGCATGAGTCCGTGCAGGAGAACCTGGTGAGACTCCACTGACAGACCCAGAAGAAAACGCAGGAAAAGATCCAGATGTCCATTTTTACTCTGTAAAGCCTCATCAACAGCTCTCTGATGTAGATTAGATATAGTATACTTCAGAAACATCGAGAGATCAGACAATACATTGGAGAAAATCTGCATGCGGTTCTTCGTAAAGGAGAAGTGCACATACAGAGCTGCGAGATGTTCCTGAATGCTCAGATGAACGAAGCAGAAGACTTTCCCCTTACACAAGCCCAACTCCTCTCTAAAAATCTGAGTGCACAGTCCCGAGTAAACCAATGCTTCCGTCACATCGACGCCACACTCTCTCAGGTCTTCCTCATAGAAGATCAAGTTTCCTTTCACGAGCTGCTGGAAGGCCAGTTTCCCCAGTTTGAGAATCATGTCTTCATCTTTCACTTTCTTGTCGTAGTTCTTTTCATTCATGATGTTAATCTGAAGAACCAGAAAGTGTGTGTACATCTGAGTGAGAGTTTTAGGAATCTCTGCGCCCTCTGCTTGGCCGAACAGTCTCTCCAGAACTGTGGCAGAGATCCAGCAAAACACTGGGATGTGGCACATGATGTGGAGGCTCCTGGAGGACTTCAGATGTGCAATGATTCTGTCGGCCAGGCCATGATCACTAATTTTCTTTCGAATGTATTCCTCCTTTTGAGGGTCATTGAATCCTCGTATTTCTGTCAGTCTATGGATATGCTCAGGAGGAAGGAGATCTGCCGCTGCGGGTCTGGAAGTAATCCAGATGAGAGCAGAAGGAAGCAGATTCCCCAAAATCAAGTTCGTCAGCAGAACATCCACCGAGGCGCATTCAGAGACATCAGACAACCTCCGATTTTCCTGAAAATCTAGAGCCAGGCGACACTCATCTAGACCATCAAAGATGAGCAATACTTTATATCTCTCGCCGAAAATGTCTAAAATGTCTTTAATTTCAGGAAAAGAGGCATGAAGCATTTCTGAAAGACTGAGTTTCTTTTCATTCATTAAATTGAGCTCTCTGAAAGGAAGTGGAAATAAGAAGTGGACATCCTGATTTTCCTTCCCTTCTGCCCAGTCTACAATAAACTTCTGCACAGAGATCGTTTTTCCAATACCAGCGACTCCTTTGGTCAGCACAGTTCTGATGGCTTGGTCTTGTCCAGGTAAAGGTTTAAAGATGTCTCTGCATTTGATTGCTTTGTCATTTGTTGCTGCTGCTCTTCTGAACAGCGTCTCGATCTGTCTGACCTCGTGCTCATTAACGATCTCTCCTCGTTCACCCTCTGTGATGTAGAGCTCTGTGTAGATCTCGCTGAGGAGTGTTGGGTTGTCCTGTTTTGCTGTTCCCTCGAAGAGACACTGAAACTTCTTCCTTAAGTTTGATCTTAATGCTTTGAGGGCTTGAGCAAGATTAGAGTCATAGCTGTAAATCAAAATAATGCATTACTGCATGAGTAAAATGTATAAAGCAGGGATGTCAAACTCAGTTCCTGGAGGGCCGCTGCCCTGCACAGTTTAGTCCCACCCCGCGCCAACATAATTACCTGTAGGTTTCAAACAAGCCCAAAGGACTTAATTAGTTTAATCAGGTGTTTAATTAGGGCTTAACTGTGCAGAGCTGCTGCCCTCCAGGAACTGAGTTTGACACCTGTGGTATAAAGCATAGGCTGCGTCCGAAATCACCTACTACACAGTAGGTGCTGCATTTGAATTTGAATTTACTACACAACCATTAGAAAATTCATTCATTCATTCATTTTCTTTTCGGCTTAGTCCCTTTATTAATCAAGGGTCCGCAGAGCGGAATGAACCGCCAACTTATCCAGCATATGTTTTACGCAGCGGATGCCCTTCCAGCTGCAACCCATCACTGGGAAACATCCACACACATTCATTCACACACATACACTACGGACAATTTAGCCTACCCAATTCACCTATAGCGCATGTCTTTGGACTTGTGGGGGAAACTGGAGCACCTGGAGGAAACCCACGCGAGCACAGGGAGAACATGCAAACTCCACACAGAAATGCCAACTGACCCAGCCGAGGCTCGAACCAGTGACCTTCTTGCTGTGAGGCGATCGTGCTACCCACTGCGCCACCGTGACGCCCGTCCATTAGAAAATTACCTTCTATATAATATGAATGTGAGTAGTATGAACGGAACTCGGACGTACTACATCCACCATTTTGTCATGATCATGTGACCAACCCACCTCAGTTGTGTCGCTTCACTCCCATTCATGAATTCTCTCGCTGGAAGTAATAGGTCATCCAGGTACTTCTTGCATACTGATTTTCAAATTCTATGAATTCGGACATACTATCCGGCTCGCATACTGTTTTTTGCATACTATATAGTATGCAAGTATGCGATTTCGGACGCAACCATACATATTTTTTTACTACTTCTTCTTCAAGTTGGATATTTTACAAAAATGTATTATACCTGAGATCAGTCTGTGCATCTTGGAAATGGAGTGGTTGGCTAATAGACCCATAGTTCTTCCTAAACACACAACTTGGCTCTGGATCTATATTACGACCTGGACTATAACAGGGAGAGATTATGTAGTAGCATTAGTCTGTAATCAGAATTACTAAACATATTGGTCTGATTTATACAATCATTTCTTGATCTTTTTTATGCTATCAAAAAAACCCTGTAGATTTTACACTGTAAAAAATGATGGGTTCAACACAATTCCTTCATGTTGTCCCAACACAAATCGATTAAGTTAATCGTTTTTACGATTTTTAAGTTGTCCCCAAAAAAAAAAGTAAGAATTGTGTTGTTTCAACTCATTTTAAATAAGTAGTTTGAACAAGCAGCAAAAGTCATGTTTTAAGTGTGCTTTACACATCAGAGATGTTTTACCATGTGAGCGACACTATACATGTTGACATATCACATGAAGATAAACATGCCTCAAAAGAAAAAAGTCCATATGCATATTTTAAACATTTGCCATAATTTAATCAGGATTAAAATGTCATACTGTTCTGTATATATTGAGTGGAAATGTTGTACCAGAGATCAGGCCTTGTGTCTTCTTCACTCTTTAAATGTACTGGATTATCCATAGACCGGTCACTCTTCATAGATACACAGCTGAGCTCTGGTTCTGATCTCTTCTTCTGGACTGAACTGCAAGCAAAACAAATGTTGATACTCATCCACTTCTAAAAAATTATTATTATTATTAGAACAATAAGCCTTAATAACAATGCTATAAATTCACTGTAAGCCCCTTATTCACTGGGTTTATTGCATTTATAAAGCTGATATTCCATATACACAGCAAGGTAAGGCTATTGCGGTAAGGCTATTTTAAAGTAAGTTAAGGCTATTGCGGTAAGGCTATTTTACTGTATATTGAAATTGCGGTAGGTGCTGCCAGTAAGTTTATTGTATTTTACAACAGTTTTGAATGTGGCACAACCAATCAAAATCTCCATTACATAAATGGTATTTTTTATGATATTTGATAAGATCACTTTCGATTTGAACTTTTTTTAACACATAAACACATTTCCCTTTATTGTCTTATTATTACAATAATAATAATAATAATAGTAATTCTACCTGCTTCCTGGGGAATAATCTTCATCTCTGGATGCTTGTGTGTCGTCCATGACAGAGACGAACGGGTCTTTGCCACTGAAACAAACATAAAACTAAAGTATTTAAACATTGAAACAGCTTTTATTATTCATCATATTACAGCAAATGGGATCATGAGATGTCTGCATTTACACAGTGCTAGCCATACAATTTGCTGGAACAAATGCACCGTGTTCATGTGCCATAGGATTAAAAAACACATCGCAGAATTCAGACAAACTGTTCAAACACACTTGTAGAGTATTTTGAGACCTAAACACTCACCTTAACTGAAGTTTTACCACACAGATTCTCAAAAATCCTTCATATTTTCCATCATCAGGGAGTTTCAGATGAAATAATATCTGAACTTTGATACGAAATGATAGCTTGTTTCTTCCTGTTTAAAAGGCTGAACTTTGAGCATGTACAGTGTGACTTTGTTTTTGTGCACAGGTAGGAGTGATATTCACATGACTCAACCCTAAGATAAGCACACATCGTGATTGGATATATTACCGGTTCCTCATGTATATTGCGAGATCAATTCCCATGGCTGCTGTCATTCAGTGGTGAAGTTTAATATGTTTCTATGATTGCAAGTTGCTGTAATGACTAATATCTTATTTTTCGATTGAGAACGTGACTGTTTATCTATTAGAAAAGGATGGAAAAGACTTTCTTGACTACTTCATCAGTAAATCAATGTTTAAAGGGGACCTATTATGCAAAACAAATAGTTTTCTAAGGGGTTTTAACACAATTGTGTGGCAGCAGTGTGTGAATATAACCAGCTTCTAATGGTGAACAATCATTAACTCTATTTTTTATAATCACACTTGATAAAAACAGTCTGCAGAAACATTTTGATTGACATTCTCCCTTTGTACGTGTCATTAGAGGGGGAAAGCCCCACCCACTAGTGACCATCCCTCCCTCATTAGCATAAACAGCCCTGAGTGAGAAGCAGCTGTCCGCCATTAGAGTTTCCACCTACTGAAGATAATGTCAGCGACTACGTGGAGTTTTAGGATGCACAGAGTCTCTACAAACTGCCTTTTTTTTTTTTTTTTTACAGTGATAACCAGGGGCGCCAGTAGGGGGGGAAAGTTTTGACGATTTTAAAGGCCTCGTTTTGGGGCCCCCACAGATACTATTAGGGGCCCAACACCCCCTCCCCCCCTTGCTCTTTAGTTTTGTCCGCAAACATCCCCCCGCCTCCACGCTCTTCACTATCGTCCGCGACAACACCCCCTCCCCCCCCTCCCCACAGCCACATGTCAGCCCGCCCCCAGGTCTTCACTTTCGTCACCCACAAAATTTTTTCATAGGGCCCGTACCGGTCAACGGGGCCCCTGGTAATAAAATTACTCCTGTTTTAAATCTGCCCCTATGCTGACACACAGGCATTTGTAGCTCCGCCCTCTTTTGAAAAGAGCACAATCTCATTTGAATTTAAAGCGACAGTCACCAAAACGCCACAATTAGGATCAAAGCCTAAAAGGGTCAGTTTCAGAGAGTTATTAAACATTATTGGTGTGGTATTTTGAGCTGAAACTTCACACACACACTCTAGGGACATCAGAGACTTATTTTACGTCTTGTAAAAAGGGGCATAGTAGGTCCCCTTTAGAATTTGTGAGAACAGGAAGTTGCTGCCACTTATTTCAGTATGTTGACGTACTTCCAACTTAATCTTAGTATTGAGTAGTGGATTGCCTCATAGCAATCTAATGCTTAGAGAGGCGTGGTTAAGAATATGTATGGCAAAAGCTGTCAAACTGACGTCAACAGAGAAGGTCCGCCCCTCCAGAAGCAAATAGTCACTTTGAAGAATCCAAAAACAAAAAAACAATTTGGGGGATTAACTTGGATGGATTAATTGTTTACTTTAAGAATAACAATGTGCGCTAGCAAAATCACTCGCTATCCTTTGACTTAGTCCCTGATTTATCAGGGGTCGCCACAGCAGAATGAACCGCCAATTACTCTGGCATATGTTTTATGTGGCAGATGCCCTTCCAGCTGCAACCCAGTACTGGGAAACACCCGGTACTGGGAGACACTCACATTCACACACACACACTCATACACTATGGCCAATTTAGTCATCCAATTCACCTATAGCGCATGCGTTTGGACTATGGGGGAAACCGGAGCACCCAGAGGAAACCCACGCCAACACGAGGAGAACATGCAAACTCCACACGAAAATGCCAACTGGCCCAGCAGGGACTCGAACCGGCGGCCTTCTTGCTGTGAGGCGACAGTGCTAACCACTGCGCCACTGTGCCGCCTAAACACCAAAATAAACATTGTAAATTTGGATTTCACACAGACTTTAAATCTAGAACCCAGAAAAGCCCCTTTTATAGTCAGAAGTGTCTGGCTGCAGACCCAGTGCATGTGTATGCTCAGACATGCACTCTCAGACATACATACTTTTAATGTGTACACCTAACCCCGCCCCTAACCCTACCCCTCACAGTGACTCACTAGTCAGTGTACTCTCAGTGCTGGGTTGTGGCATATAGAGTGTATATATATGTTGTGAAATATCATTTAAATTTTAAATAACTGTATTAGTTTAAAAGTCATATGACCTTTTTCTTGCATTTTTTCTTTAACCCTCCTGTTATCTTAGAATTCTGTATACACCGTTCGCCCTTCGGGTCAAAAATGAGCCGCCTTCACTAAACCTCTAAAATAAAGCGTCTACATTTAATTTCAATCCTCAAATCTATTTTGCATGACCAAACAACCTCATCTTCATCACAAACTCTCTGAATATCCAGTCTGATCTCATGAGGAAACTTAATTATTTTACGCTTTGTCAGTTTAGTGGCTAATTCTTACAAATTCATACGAGTTCAGTCGTTATGTAAAAATGTAAGATTTCTAAAAGGAGGCGTGGCACCAAACCCCACCCCTAAACCGTCATTGGTGGATGAGCAAATCATACTAAATTGTACACATGTGATCATACAAATTAGCCACTAAATCAAAAAGTTACGAATTGCCATGAGATATTGTTGGAATATCTATCTGACCCCCCTAATTAACGCTTGATCCCGCTGAAGGACATCAAAACAAGATGTATGGGGGGAGTCTGCCCTTTAACAGTTAATAAATAGTTTGCTCTGATCTTTATCTTAAATAATATTAATAATTAAAATAATAGATAACTTCAATATATGGGCTGCACGGTGGCGCAGTGGGTGGCACGTTCGCCTCACAGCAAGAAGGTCGCTGGTTCGAGCCTCGGCTGGGTCAGTTGGCGTTTCTGTGTGGAGTTTGCAAGTTCTCTCCGTGTTGGCGTGGGTTTCCTCCGGGTGCTCCGGTTTCCCCCACAAGTCCAAAGACATGCGGTATAGGTGAATTGGGTAAGCTAAATTGTCTGTAGTGTATGTGTGTGAATGAGTGTGTATGGATGTTTCCCAGTGATGGGTTGCAGCTGGAAGGGCATCCGCTGCGTAAAACATATGCTGGATAAGTTGGCGGTTCATTCCGCTGTGGCGACCCCAGATTAATAAAGGGACTAACCTGAAAAGAAAATGAATGAATGAATGAACTTCAATATACATTTGACCACCCCTATAATGGTTCATACCATTGTGAATGCATGTTTGCGCCAAAAATATTAATTCAGCGGTTTGAAACCGGCAAATCTAGAGCAGCGACAGACAGTGTAAGTGTTCACAAAACATGTTTCTTTAAAAAAGGCGTTTGTAGGTGTCTGTAAAACTAGATGCATAGTTTATATTTTATCACACACTGGCTCGCACATGGAAGTTAAACAGTAAAATAAAAAATATGTGCAGTCTTTCATGGTCATCCATTAATAGGTGCAGGAAAGCAAACCTGGCACCAGGGGCGTAGCAACCGGGGGGGACGGGGAGGATACGTCTCCCTCACTTTTAGAGACAGACCATTTAGAAACAGGTGATTAATAATTATATGAACGTAAACTTTTGGATCTCATTCAGCTGCCCTCCCACTTTTAAAATGTCCGCTACACCCCTGCCTGGCACCGTTTATTTATTATCACAAATGTCATTGAGAACCACTCAATATCCCTGAGACCACTGAAAACCTAATAACAAGTTTGATTAATAAATTAGATGTAATTGAATTAAATATGAGCTTTGGGTCATGACCGAAAGGACAAGATCTCGGATACAAACGGCCGAAATGAGTTTCCTTCGCAGGGTGGCAGGGTGCACTCTTATAGATAGGAGGAGCTCTGTCACCCGGGAGGAGCTCGGAGTAGAGCCGCTGCTCCTCCACATCGAGAGAAGTCAGCTGAGGTGGCTCGGGCATCTGTTTCAGATGCCTCCTGCGCGCCTACCTAGGGAGGTGTTCCAGGCATGTCCCACCGGGAGGAGGCCTCGGGAAAGACCCAGGACACGCTGGAGGGACTATGTCTCTCAGCTGGCCTGGGAACGCCTCGGGATCCCCCCGGAGGAGCTGGAGGAAGTGTCTGGGGAGAGGGAAGTCTGGGGTTCTCTCTTAAGACTGCTGCCCCCGCGACCCGGCCCCGGAAAAGCGGACGAAAATGAATGAATGAATGAATTAAATATATAAATTTGGTTCACTGAGGCATATTACCGAACATAACCGAAAAACTTGACCCCTTCAATCGTCAATGTATAACTCGCACCCTGCCTGTAAGTGAACAGCAACGTCACCCCTCAACTGTAAAACTTTTCTTTATAGACAGTGATGATCCAGATGAGATTTTTTTTTAAACATAAAATCAGCTCATTTTTACAAGTTTATTTTTAAATGCATTGTTTTATTGCTTTAGTAAAGGACATTTAAAAACACGATTTAAATAAACACATTTAAATATGTCTATTTATTTGTCCATTATTAGCTCACTTCAATTGTGATTTATTCACATACATTTTTATGCTTCTATTATTAAATTGATCATTTGATTCTTCATTTTATTTCCTCCATACCCCCAAACCCAACCCTCACAGTAATGTAAAAATATAAATTATTGTTGTAGCACAGTGTCACAAAACAATGAGGCTGTATTGATGCTATATCCGCAGCTGTATCCCTTTTAGACCTTACCATTCGGCGGCAGTAATGAGCGCTCGGTGTCTAACAGTAGAGCTACAAGAAGAAGAGGAGTGTCCTCTGTTTTAAAACATGGGTTCAAAAGTATCACGCCTGATTAGAAACTTTAATTTAGAGAATCGAGCTCATCGAGAAATAAGCAAAGCAAAACCTCGAGCAGCACCGCGGCATCTGACAGAAGGCGGAATAACACACGAGAAACATGCCGGTGAGTTTTACAGCATACTAGATTACAGCATACAAGACAACTGCTTCTCAGGATCACGTCTAAGGTGTTTTAGATGAATTATTGTTTGTGATTGACCATAAACGTGACATTGATCGATTAAATATACAGCTGCTCAAAATATTTCGTTCTGTAATTTCATATTTGGGTTAAATTTGACATATGTGATGATGATGATGATGATGATGATGATGATAATGTAATGAAGGGTTTACACGACGTAAACACGTCCCCTCTGATAAAGGAGTTTGATTAGTAAAAACAAATGTCAATACCAGTAAAAGCTGATATATCTCTTTACAATTTATATAAAAGAAAATAAGACCGTTTGAAGCATGTCGTGGTTATAAAATGGAAAAAAAACAAACACATTTCTTAAAAAGACTCTTAAAATCTTACTTCCAGCACTATTTTTTTTTGTTTTACTTCTGAAGTATTATTATTGTTTTAATTAAAAAGTTTACGAAAAAGAATAATATATTCCCTTAACCCTTGTGTAGTGTTCGGATTGGGGTAAAGTTGGTTTTATATTCGCACATTCGTTCAGTGACGACTTGTGACGTCACTATATGCCGGCAGCTAGCTCTCTGCAACTCTCACGTGGTCGCCCGCTAAAGCTAAGCAAGGCTGCGCCCGGTCGGCACCTGGATGGGAGACCACATGGGAAAGCTAGGTTGCTGCCTGAAGTGGTGTTAGTGAGGCCAGCAGGGGGTGCTCAACCTGCGGTCTGTGTGGGTCCTAACGCCCCAGTATAGTGAAGGGGACACTATACTGCTCAGTGAGCGCCGTCTTTCGGATGAGACGTTAAACCGAGGTCCTGACTCTCTGTGGTCGTTAAAAATCCCAGGACGTCCTTCGAAAAAAAAAAGTTTTCAAAATTTTCCCACTGTCCATCATGGCCTCCTAACCATCCCCATATCATAATTGGTTTCATCACTCTGTCTCCTCTCCACCAATCAGCGGTCTGGCGCAATATGGCTGCCGTCGCGTCATCCAGGTGGATGAGGAGATTCCCCCCATTGTGTAAAGTGCTTTGAGTGTCTAGAAAAGCGCTATATAAATGTAAGGAATTATTATTATTATTATTACTATATGGTTTACTGCGCTACTTTGAATATTCGGTCTAAAATCGCATGTAAGTACGACTTCACAACATTAGCACTATTTAATTGACCATGATAGTCATTGGCCTCTAATATGATTTCCCTGTTTAAAATTTGTATAGAATACTTTTCTGAAATGATTATTACCTCTGTAATTGCGGACATAAAACCAGCTTTACCTCAATATTGTAAATAGGGAAATCATATTAGCATCCAAGCGCTATCAAAGTGCTATATTGATTGCAGTCAATGAAATATTGCCAATGTTGTTTTGAAGTCACACTTACATGCGATTTCAGACCGAATATTCGTAGTGTGGTAAACAATAGGACCTTGTCACATTGTGCTCATAACAGTACTTCATTATAACTAATCTGTGTTAGCCTTTTTAGAGTCTGCCAAATATAAAACCAACTTTACCTCAGTGGTGTTTGGGAAATTGTAGGTCCTGGGTACCTTAAGTCTGTCCTACTTGGCTGTGGAGTGTTTATATTGCTTGCAATTAGGATGAAGTAAACATCTGTTGAGTATTTACAAGTAAAACTTTTGATTTTGTTGAATTAAAACTCAAATATGGATATCAGGACAACGAATGCTACAGATTTTCTTTTAATGGGGCTGTATTACAGTGGAAATTCGGTGTTAAATGATGATAAATGATACATTTAGTTGCATTTTGATGGATCTTTCCAAATATTTTGCTGTTTGATGGCATGACATACTACAAGTTCTACTGTTTTCTTCCTGTAATGTTTCTGTTTCAGCCCCAAGCATTACAGAAGACGTTCACCAGAGGAACGATCCACTGCTCTCAATGCTCAAGGATGTTTATGTGGAGTCCAAAGACCCAGTTCCGCAGGTTAGGCACATTATTCAGGTTCACAATTCTCCACATTTCAGAAACAACTCCTTACCTAAATAAGCACCCATTGGTTAAATAACTTGCAAGCTATGTTTTTTAAAGGATAGCCATTCAGTTTTTCCCCTTATTACTTTGGAGTCAAATTGGTTTTGGGTTCTGGACAAAACCTTTCTTTAATGTTCCTAATGCTCCTCCTCCTAATGCTACTGGTACAATTTTCGTTTTACATTTCCACATCCTGCGAATCTCGATTTACAGGTCTTTGTATTTACTGATCTTCTCAGTCTGCTTTAACAGGATGTCTGTATCATTCATTCATTCATTTTCTTTTCGGGTTAGTCCCTTTATTAATCTGGGGTCGCCACAGCGGAATGAACCGCCAACTTATCCAGCATATGTCTTTCCACCTATCCACCTATAGTCTATCCACCTATAGTGCATGTCTTTAGACTTGTGGGGGAAACCGGAGCACCCGGAGGAAACCCAGCCGAACACGGGGAGAACATGCAAACTCCACACAGAAATGCCAACTGACCCAGCCGAGGCTCGAACCAGCGACCTTCTTGCTGTGAGGCGAACGTGCTACCCACTGCGCCACCGCGCCGTGTCTGTATCATCTGGGACAGATATATCGATCAGCAGACATGTTTTATGCTTTTTGTCATGTAGCACTATGTCAGGACAGTTAGCTAGGATGGTTCTATTGGTAATGACTGGGACATTCCAGCTTAGCTTAGCATAAATAATTTAATCGGATTAGACCAATAGCATCTCATTTAAAAAAAAGATGTTGCGCAGGTCCTGAAAATAGTCCTATTTAAGAAAATAGTAATATTATTGCGCTTGCTGCAGCCATGGTATGGCAGCAGAGTTTTTTGATTATTACGCCAGAATGAGAGTATAGTTCCTTTACCCATATTGGCCTAGAAAATAATAGCAACATTTCATTTTCCGTTGGTCTTAGTACATGATGTAACTACAGAATAATCGAGCTTTAAATAGGAAAACAATCAAAACCGTTTTATTTATTTTGAGCGACATGCTAATGGAGGAATGCAGAGCAGAAACGAGACACATACTGATAGCACCGCCCTAAAGGACTGATAAGAGTAAAAAGATGAGACGAAGAGTTAATTTTTACATATGTTTTGCATTTTTTTCTGTGGTTCTTGTTTGTTTTAACATGTTTGACATGTTGAAACATGGTAATGACAAATAACTTACTGTAATAAAAGGCACTTTTAAAGGGGACCTATTATGCCTGTTTTTACAAGATGCTAAATAAGTCTCTGATGTCCCTAGAGTGTGTATGTGAAGTTTAGCGCAAAATACCCCACAAATAATGTTTAATAACTCTCTGAAACTGACCCTTTTAGGCTTTGATCCTAATTGTGCCATTTTGATGACTGTCGCTTTAAATTCAAATGAGATTGTGCACTTTTCAGACGAGGGCAGGGCTACAAATGCCTGTGTGTCAGCATAGTGGCAGATTCAAAACAGGACTAATGTTATCTGTGTGAAAAACTGAAAATAGCAGAAGAAGTGGCTCAGCAGAAGGCAGACTATGGAGACAACAGTGGTCATTTGTGCATCCTAATACTCCACCTTTATAGTCCTCTTATGCTGAGTTCAGACTGCATGATTTTTAAAGTAGTCGCGTCACAGATGTTTTCACACTGCATGACTATCTGGGGCCGCATTCCGTCGCTGCTGTGTTTACACTGCAAGATGGATCTGCGACAGGAAGTTTCACACTGAAACTACGTCTCACAACCAAACACACGCGAGAAGTGACATGAAAACAGCGCAAGGTCACATTGTATATCTTTTGTTATTAACTACATAATGAGAAAGAAGCCTTTAGTGGGGTAGAAAATGTACTTGTTTTGCTCACCTGGCTGGGGAATTGGCAACTTCTCCTCAACTTTTTTCTTTTTTGACCCGGCTGTGTTATTGCTCAGATGACACGTCAAACAGACACGGGTGCTCCTGCCAATTTTCCACTAGTTTAAAATTAAATCAACCTAAAAGAAGCCCTTTTCTCAATGGAAGCCATGCTTGTTGATATTGTGGTCTACCTTCGTAACTCCTCCCCCAACTTTCCGCTGGCCTCGATGCTGCTCTCTCATTGGCTGTAGGTAATCGCCAATGTTATTTTCAATCAGATCACATTTCGCACGGCATGATTTTAAATCGCTGACAGATCCAGATATTTAGCATGCCAAATATCTCACGGGTGTCGGCGACTCATCTGCAATTCTCGCCTCTTTGATAGTTCACACTGTGTGATTGTTACTCACGTGAACGAACACCAATTCGCCTGTGATTTTAGGCATCTGTCGGCAAGTCAAAATCGGGGCTAAAATCATGCAGTCTGAACTCGGCATAAGTCACTGACATTATTTTTAGCAGGTATGGCGTGAAAACTCTAATGGCAGATGGCTGCTTCTCACTCAGGGTTGTTTATGCTAATGAGGAAGAGATTGTCACTAGTGGGCGGGGCTTTCCCCCTCTGATGACACGTACAAAGGGAGAATGTCAATCAAAGTGTTTCTGCAGACTGTTTTTATAAAGTCTGATTATAAACAATAGAATGAATTCATTTTTAGCATTAGAGGCTGGTTATATTCACGCACTGCTGCCACACAACTGTGTTTAAACCCCTTATAAAGGTGATTTTTGCATAATAGGTGCCCTTTAAATTCAAGTTCTCTCTCTTTTTCTGCTTATGTATTTTTTTACATTTAAATATGTTAGGAAAAAAGGTTTATTTGTCAATGTCAGAATTTTATTACAGGCCAAGCTAAATTATCAATTTATATGAGTAGGAAATATAAGATGGAACTGAGTTTAGAGCAAGATATTAGCGTTACTTTTTTTACAGCCAATCCAGAATATTTTATAATAATTGTTTGGATTTCCGTTGATTATCTTAAAAGTCTTATTATCTTGAAGTTAAACGGTGTAAATATAAGGCTCTGTTGTTGATGTAAAAAAAAATGTCTTCTCATTTTATGTTAAAAGGGTAATATTACTGTGTCGAATTCCTTGTTTGTTTGTATTTTTGTATTATATTAAAAGGTATTATTTTTTAATGTAAGTATTTTATATAAACATTGTAATAATAAATATTATTTGGTGACACGGCGGCTCAGTGGTTTGCACTGTCGCCTCACAGCAAGAAGGTCGCTGGTTCGAGTCCCGGCTGGGCCAGTTGGCATTTCTGTGTGGAGTTTGCATGTTCTCCCTGTGTTAGTGTGGGTTTTCTCCGGGTGCTCCGGTTTCCCCCACAGTCCAAACACATGCACTATAGGTGAATTAGATGAACTAAATTGGCCGTAGTGTATGAGTGTGTGTGTGAATGAGTGTGTATGGATGTTTCCCAGGACTGGGTTGCGGCTGGAAGGGCATCCGCTGCTGTAAAACATGCTGGAATAGTTGGCGGCGGTTTATTCCGCTGTGGCGACCCCTGATAAATAAAGGGACTAAGCTGGAGGAAAATGAATGAAGGAATATTATTTTCAAATACAGTTTTCTCTCTCTCTCTCGATTTAATTCAACCTTGCTTTTTTGGCATGACAAATGGATATGCATGGCCAAAGCATTTGTGATGATCACATTAAATGAAACGTATGAAAACAAATGACATAGTTGTAGTAATTTAAAACAAATCAATAATTCTTCTTTTATTACACTGGCGGGCTGGTGTAATAAGCACATGCCGCCACCTACTGTTCATAATTATATGCTATATACCAGTGTTTCTCAACCACGTTCCTGGAGGACCACCAACTCTGCACAATTACCATGTCTCCTTAACCAAACACGTCTGATTCAGATCATCAGCTCATTAGCAGAGACTGAAAGACCTGAAATGGGTTTGACAGACAAAGGAGACATCCAAAACATGCAGTGCTGGTGATCCTCCAGGAACGTGGTTGGGAAACGCTTGCGATTATCTAAAATCACTTCATCAGGGCTCAGTTTGTCATTTGTCACCAATAATTAACAGTATATCAACAACTCTCTCCATAGGGTGAAGCAGATGCTGTAGTTCAGACGCAGGAGCAGGAGACGCAGCGCCGACAGCTGAAGTTCAGTCTACCGGGAGATCCCTACGGTTTCTGTGACATCAGCGATATCCCCAAAGGAAAACTCTCTCTCGTAGAAGCCATAACTGCCCTGAACAATCACAAAAACCTGCCCGAAACATGGACTCCTGAGAAGCTGGCGCAGGAGTACTCTTTGGACCCAAAAGATGCCAAAGCACTGACGGATTTCTTTTTCCCCTTTGATGTCAAAGTCATTTCCAAAACACCAGAGGATACCAAGCAGATCAAGGAGGATTAACGCCGTCTCGTATAGACTGCAGAAGCCACGTCTGAAACATGCACACTGTACGATTGCCTAAATACATGTGAAAGGACTGTCGTAGTTATTTATTTTGTTGTCTCATTTGAGTATGAAATGTCCCAGCATTTGGAGGAACCAGTGAGGCAAATAAAGAATAAGTCATCAGATCCATTTGTACAGCAGAACAAATGATTATTTTAGGTTAAATATGAGGACGTAGACTCAGAAATGCTGCAATAGGCCTATTTCACAAAATGGCGATCGAGACCGGAAGTAGGGAAAACTTTGTTCCGGTCGCGCCTCATTCATTCATTCATTGTCATAATGGAGTGTGAACTCGTTTTTTCTCAGTCGTTAATAAACTTACCAACTATACGAATCGCAGATGTTGTCCGTTTTGTTGACTGTTTTCAGGGAGACGTGAGGTGAGGGTTATAAATAATTTTTTCATTGTTGATTATCAAGGTGTGTATTATATGAAGATAAGCTGGCATAATAGGCGGATTTAAAACTGGTTGTTAATAACTGTTTATGTGTGTTTGGACACTTCAGTCTCAAACAGAGTTTTAGGGAAAGTGGTCATTAGGGGCAGGTGCTATAGGTCGCTAAGAAAGCGTGAGGAACCACATCAGCTTGAGGTAAATGCATTCAGAATTCAGCAAATCATTCTTTATAATACATCTAACGTTATCTCAATATTAACAACAAGCGTAGTGGAAGGCACAGCCTGTGGTGTAAGAAATTTACGGCCGGACTGTGGATGGACGCGAACTTCATCCTCCGTGATGTGCATAGCACACACAAAAGTGCTGCCCTTCCTCACAGTAAATTCCACCCCCTCATCTCTCCGAATAGCCCAAATCCAACGCCTCTTGATGGTTTCATCGCTGGGGAAGCGATGAAACGACAAATACGGCTGTTTCTTTTTCGAATTAGTACAAAAAGGTGCGCTGCAAGATTGGTTACTCTTAGTCTCCGCCATTGCACTTTGCTTCTATCGGAACAAAGTTCTCCCTACTTCCGGTCTCGATCACCATTTTGTGAAATAGGCCTATTTGTTATCGGTTTAAAGAGATAGTTCACTCAAGAATGAACTCGTTTTACCTTTATGCAGGGCTCGAAATTGCAACCGTTTTAGTCGCCCGAAATGCGCCCGAAATTTTATCTATGCGACCTCAACATATTTGGAAGCATTTGTGAAAGTCCTAGCAACCACATAACAATGCTTTAGCAACCCCTCAGAATACCCTAGCAACCACTTAGCAGCGCCTTAACCACCTAGAACACCCTAGCAACACCTTAGCAACCACCAAACAACACTTTAGCCACGACCTAGAACATCTTAGCAACCAACTAGCAACCACATGAAACACCCTAACAATCGCATAGCAACCGCCCAGAATACCCTAGAAACACCTTAACAAATACCTAGAACACCCTAGCAACCACTTAGAACACCTTAGCAACCACCTAACAACACATTAACAACCAGTCAAAACATCCTAGCAACCACTCAGAACACCCTAGAAACCGCCTAGCAACACCTTAGCAACCACCGCCTAGCAAGTAACCTGCCAATCCATTCTAGAAACATGCTAACACATATGTACTTATGTATCTATGCCAGGCATGGGCAAACTTGATCCTCGAGGGCCGGTGTCCCTGCAGAGTTTTGCTCCAACCCTAATCAAACACACCTGAACACCCTAATCAGTGTCTTCAAGATCACTAGAAGCTACAGGCAGGTGTGTACAGGCCGATAAAGAGTGTGTGTTTGTGTGCATGGAAATGTATTATCCTCCCTCCCTGTTAAATTTGATCTAATCCGTGTCCTGAAACACACCCCCTCTCCTGCTTTCACTACTCATTCTGATGGAGGGAGCGATTCGATTGTGAATGAATCTCCGTTATGAACGACTCGTTCACTTAGCCGACAATAGTACAAGTTTCTGGCACAGCAGCGTCTCGTTGTCATATTTCTTTTTCATTGTTTGCTTATTTTATTCAACAGAACTAGCATAAGCCTAGAATTCAGTGCAGGTTGATGCTACTTTGCCTTATGATGAGTGCAGTAAGAGACTGTATTATCATCAATAACGTTACTTGTTGAGCACAAACGTTTGTAACATGTAAAAAACTAAATCTCCCCTATGAAATGTTCTGCCTTTGTGCGTTGTTTTCTTTGTTTGCTCGTTACTACACCCGTAAGCAGCGCTAAAGTCCAGCATCTTCACATTGGCACACTGTCTCGACTAGTGCGGTTGAATGATGTTTGTCCTGGGAGCCCTGTACAAATATGGCGGCGCTATTGACGCATGCTGAGGGTCCGTATGCGATATGTCGCTTACCCGGGTTTGGGCCAGCAGATGTCCTCAGCGTGCGGATAACGGCCGTTTTGTATGGGTGCAGTTTGTTTTTAGTAATTTGCTTCTAATAATTTCATCAGGAATATTTTAAACAAAAAAAAACATACTGTCCATTGTTACCAATAAATATATATTTTTAAAAATAATTGAATCGCATACCCGCAAACAAACCGGCTGCACCGACTACAGTGATTGGCCACACTGAAAACTCCAGCGTGCCGTTCCTGCATTTTCATTGGTCAACCGTGTGTCAATCAAACGCTGTACTGAAATTTCATTGGTTTTCCTCTCAGTGACGTGTTATTCTCTGAACGCGGACAGCACGAGCGACGCGATGTGTTTGGGATGCATATGAGAAATGAGACGAGGGTACTAAATGTATCATGATGCGTTCCTCTGTTTAAAATGAGCATCGGCAAAACAGCGATGCTTTATTGCAGTTTCCTCAGGGTTTTGTAATTTAAAGATCACCAATAAGTTTACCGTCAGGTTTACACCCCACAGCGGGGGTGTCTGATGGATTCAACACCCCCCAAAAACGAGTCAGAAGTCAAATGTTGTTGTCGTTGTCGTTTTAAACGTGTATATGTAAACGTTTAGTCTTCAAACCCAGACCTTTTGTGTCGTTTTAACGGTGTAACGGAAGAAAAACGGATCGTCAAACGGCTGTCCGGATTGTACATGGAAATGTCGGTTTGTTGGAGCTTCAAACATCTGGCGAGGAGAAGATCTCAGCGAATACTGGTGTGACTGATGCTGCATCCTTTATTTCACCTAAACCAGAAGAGAAACCAGGTAAAACACACTCATTTATGTCATCGTTGTGTTTAGACATCGATATATAAGATCAAATGTGATGCTTTTACTCTTTCCACCATTTTAAATCGTTTGATCCACCGTCAGAGAGACTCTGTCAGATCATTTCTTTATTGTGTGTCATATTATTAACTGTTATTTATTGATATGAACGATCAGAAATGTGTTGTAAGAGTCATATGTGTTCATTTTTACCCCATGGTGAGCTATCTTGACCTATAAATCTAATATTTAGTCCAAAAAGGGTCAAATATCTGGACTTTTCGTTTTGCTTCTTCGTCTTGTCTGTCAAAGGCCCTTTTTGGGTTGTTATTTTCTAGCTTTCAGGCATCAAATGGTGTTGAACTAAAGTCGAGGCCTCTCGAGGTGATTTGTGATTCAGATATTATTTCCCAAGCAAAAGATGAAGAGACACTTAATCGTTTAATCTTGTTGCTAGGATCCACAACTATTCAGTATACATGACTGTCATTCAGCGTTGAGCTCGCCTCTGCTGTCTCTATGGTTTCCGCATATACTGTACCACTAATAGACCTGGAGATGCTTTCCATTTTAAACATGCTTTAAAACATTTATTTAATTCCGAGTCAGAGCTTTAAAAACAGAAACAGCTATCTTATATACTTTATAACACAATCTACTCTGATTTTGTACTCTATTTCATTGGTTTTTGTAGTATTATTTACAAAAACATTGGGAATGTAGGTCAAAATGAAACGTCTTTTAGAATGAGTAGATACAGTGACTGTGGGAAAATAATTATCTGATTATGATTGGCATATACATATATATATATATATACACACACATATATATATATATATATATATATA